>JBAMBJ010002972.1:0-47481 GCA_037043495.1 Drosophila recens | reverse complement strand
GAAAACACAACAAGAGCTCCCGACATTGGCGATCGATCGCATTTGATATATTTGCTCCTCGAGCTGTGGCAATGTCTGTGGATGTGGTGGTGGATGTGGTTGTGGTGGTGGATGTGGTGGTGGCAATAGCGATGGCGATCTGTCAGGCCGCAAGTTTCAGTCCACAGTCCTCAGTCTTCAGTCTCCTCAGTCTTCATGCCATGCACTTTTGCAGTTGCTTTGTTGTCCATCCGCGTCGTCAGCAGCAACAGTTGCTGGTAGCTGCTGCTGCTGTTGCAGTTGCAATTGTTGCTGCTACACCTTCGCAGTCGCAGTCGGAGTCGGAGCGATCCCATTCCCGATGCCGCGATGCCAATCCGCGCAGCTCGACGTAGTGTTTATGTCGTTTATGTGAAATATCAGCTGCTCATGTTGAGAATGTTTGCTGCCTTGTTGCGTCTGCCACTTTTTGTTGCAGTTGCTGTTGCTGCTGTTGTTGTCGTTGCTCCGTCTGTCGTTGGCGTTTGCCTGTTTTTGGCCCGAAGTTTGCTGGCCACGTTTTGTTTATGGCTTTGCCAGCCATTGGTCAGTTAGCCTGGCCTGCAGCAACTGCTGCTTGAATTTCAAATCTCATGCTGCATGTTCAAATACCCACACTCTCAACTAGCAACTTGCAACTGGCAACTTGCAACCGCGCCACACGCCACAATAAACTAAATTATTGCAAAATGCTGTCGTTTATTTTCTATGCATAGATTTGCACCACATTTCGGGCTTTTGCACTCAATAAAACTTTAAATAAATACAAGTATCACAGCCAAAGCGAATCCGATCCACACAACGACTTGATTGTGCGGCTTGTCGAGGGTCAAATGGTGGCAAGCACAGACCGAGGATCGTTTTGTTTTAGCACTTACTGAAATGATGATGGCCAGCAAACATGGATGCAATTTGAGAACTGTTTTCAATTTCACTCAAAAAAAAGGAGTCTCGTAAGAAATGGAAACAATTTGTAAATAATTTGATATTTTGAATAAACGAATATTAGTTTGTACAAAATAGTTCTAAAAATAAATTAATATGTTTTACGCTTGATTTATTGCTCAGAAAAATTATGTTATTCTAAAAGTAGAACAGAAAGAATAAAAATAGTTTTTAATAGATTTTCATTTGTTTTCATTCATTTTTTCATTCGAATCAAGTGTTATTTGATAGTAAATAATCTTATAAAATTCAATAAATCAATTTATATTGATTCGCAAAAATATAATTTTTGAGCATCAGACTCACACTCCAATATTGCAAAATTTTCGAAATATTTTATTTCTCTTTCAAACAAGTGTTATTATGTAATTTTGGGAATAGATATAACTTATTTTTTTATTTTTCTACCAAGAGCTTTTCTTAATATCCATTATTTATCACATTTATAAAGCAGCATATATATTTTTTATCATCATGCTTCAAAAATAGCACAAAATGCTAAAATTTTCAAAAGTATCTCAAAGTATTTTTGATGAATTCTTAGCGATTCTATTTTATAACAATTTCAGTTGGATTTATGAGTTGCTTTAATATTATTGTGTCGTCGCATTTATTTTTGGCGATTATTTATGGCCAAGAGTTTCACAGTGGCACAAAAGATCAACAATGACGACAGCATAAAAGGTGATCTGCTGAAGATACATTTGTATCATGAGTTGCACTCGTGATTGATTTAACTAATTGTCTTGAGCACTTTTCGATCGATGCTACGATGGATATATGTGCCGACTTTTGTTCTAATTCTGTAAAACGTCGCATAATCAAATGTTTTTCGGTCAATTTGAAAATGTTGTGTGCTATAAAACAAATATATGACAGACGTGGGTCATAAATATGCTCGGTTTTTAGCCCAAAAGAGCTGATTCAATGATGAAATTGTCACAGGGCGACAAAACGTCGCGACCAAATGGCAGACGAAACGAAAAACAAAAACAAAAAACACTAGAAATTATAAATAGTGGGTGTATCTCGATGTATCTCTCTTCGATTGGCTTGATTGTGATTTACAGCAATTTTTATATTTATTCAAATTTCTTCTATACATCTCACACACACAAGCACACACACTTAATGTGTGTTGTCCCCGGAGTGTTCAGCATTTTGTGGGGCAGATGTGTTTATATTCGTTTTATTATGTAAAATGCCTTTCACGACCCATCAAAACGGCTCATCAGCATTAAATTATGCGGCAATCAAATATCGAGATCGAATACGAATTCGAGTTTGAATTTGAAATTTAAATTGAAATCATACTGTCAATTTTATCTACTCTCTCTGTCTCTCGCACTTTCTATTAAGTCCTGTTCAATGCTGCACTAATAGAGACATTTACATTCTTTTCGCACTGCAATGCGGAATTCAGAGAAGTAGTGTTTATTGAAACAGTGGGCTGATGTGTCATGAAATTGTGGTGAATTATATGACAATGACCTGCTCAACTATTACTGTTATTTTGTTAAAAGTAACTTGCTTAAAAGTGGTTAAATATTGTCATTAAATATAATTTGTCTGCGCTGTACTTATTTCAAAGCGTAAAAATATTCCGACTCGGAAGATGTAGACATTTATTTTAATCCATGATATTTAATGTCAACTAAGTATAGTTGACCAAAATTAATGTAAAATTTTAGATGAATAGTTAAGTGATATTCAAAATAAAGTTATATTAAATTAATTAAAATTAAATCTTAATTTAATTGAAATGATAAAAAATTTCAAAATTGAAAATCTGGGGGTATACAAAAAGTTTTTAAAATGATCCAACATTTGTTGCAAGAAATTGGGAAAACCCAGAATAGTAATAATTCAAGTATTAGAGTTAGTAAGGTCAGGGATTTCTAGAAAGGAACAGAAAAAAGGATTATTTAAAGAAAGGAAGAGAGAGTTCTGTAGAGAAAACGTGGTAAAGATTGTTATAATCAGTGCACAAAACACGAAACGATTTATTGTAAGCCATGAATTTATTTAAGGATTGTACATAATAATTTACAAATCCTCAACTAAAATAATGTTTTTTTAGGTATATTCTTAATTTATTTAATGTATCTTACAATAGCTAGAAAATTTTAAATTTTAAAACAACTATCAAATTTTTAATTTAAAAATCAAATTATGGAATTTATTATTTTATTTGTGTTCTGTTTTAAAAATAATATAAATTTTTTATAATATATATGGTCTGCATATTTGTTATCTCAAGGCAATTTTTAGCATCCCTTGTAACATAGTTCTTGCCCCACTGTGATCTGTGGCAAACATTGAACTTGGTGAATGCGACGCTCCAAGGCGGCAGCTTGCACTCATTTGTCTCGAACGCTCTCCACATTGTTCCCCTCCAAAGAGTGGGCAGAGAGAGAGAAAGATAGGGAGAGGGGGAGAGGAGGGCAGAAAGGGACAGAAGAGAAGCGCATCCATCCGTCAGTTTTTAATATTTTCCATTTGTTTTTCACTTGTTATTTATTGGCTGCCTTTGTGGCTGTCAACTCGACTCCGACTCCGTTCGATGGAGCTTTGGAGACTTCTGGAGGCTGCCTTGCGTCGCTCTTGAGTTGACATCCACTTGTCATTGAGTGTGGCAACAACAACAACAGCAGCAACAACAACAACGCTGGCAATTTGCATGTGTTGCAGTTGCAACAAGCAGCAGCATGATGATGATGTTTGTCGGCGATAATGATGATGATGATGGCTCCTCCTGCAACTTTATTTGCTGTGAATGCAAAATTTTTGCAAAAAATTTGTCGCTTCGTTGCAATTAATAAAAAGTTGGCGCTGTTGTTGCCCCACAGACAATCCCCCTTCCTCCCCTCTTCGGCTGTCTCTGGCTCATGTTGTTAATATTTTGCAAATTAATGTTCGATGCAAGAATGCGGACGTGCAACACACACATGCAGCATGCCGCATGCGGCATGCAACACACATATTGCCCCCGTCCCGTCTCGTTTCGTCTAAGCGAATGTTGCCACATTCGATGGCAGGAGGGCCAACAGTTTTTATTGAAGTATAACATTAAATTTGGCATTTCCACTTGCGCCTCTCGCCAGTTTCGCACATAAAATAACCATATTTTATATTCCCGCTTCTTTTGCCATTCTTCTTTTTACGAGAATACTTTTATTTCTTGTTGTTGTTCTCTACGCCACGACGGCGTCTACTCACTACTCACTTCAGTCTTATTTTCATTTCTCCTGCTCAACGATTTGCACAAATCAGAGCCAATTACACGACCCACAACCAATGTGCAGACATTTTTACGAGATTCTCCTGACATCATCTTCAAATTTACATACACGCAATGACTGTAAGCTGAAGTACTAGAAGATTGACCATTCAATGGGGTATAATTGAGAATATGTTATAATATAAAAGGTGCAAAAAGAGTTAGGAAATTACCCTAATTACCAATTGAATTTCCATAATTTTTGAATTCGTCTCACAGAAACAATTCTTTATTAATTAAAGATTGTTTTGGAGATGATTGTATGTAAGTTGTTAAAAAACTCTTTGTAAAATTTGATAGAAAAAAAAAACATATTTTACTAAACATTTATTGAATTGTTATAAGATTATATTAGTTTTAAGCATACCTGTTAAATAATGATTAAATAACGATTATTTTCGATTTTGCCCAATTATTTATTGATTACGATTACAAAAAAATCAAAAATAATCTAAAATATTACAATTATTCATAAATAATCAGAAAAAATCAAAAATAATCAAAAAATAATCTTTTTGAATATTCAAATTATTTTTGACCTTTTCCTGATTATTTTTGATTATTTCTGAATAGTTATGACTATTTAGTAAATAATCAAAATTTTTTAAATTTTCACAAAATAATCATTTATACTCCGAAATGATCAGATATATTATTTTTGTTTATTTTTGATTTTTGCTGATTATTTTTGAATAATTGTAATAATTTTTGATTGTTTCTGATATTTTTGTAATCGTAATCATTATATAATCACAAATTTTCAACAGTGAATTATATAGTCACTACGATTATTTCCAAATATAATCTAATCGAAATTTAACAGGTATGGTTTTAAGGTATGCAGTCCAATTTTCAAAACTATAGTGATTTAATTCTTAACTATTTCTAAATTTACAATCTAAAAAAGTTCCATTAATATATGTTCAAAAATTGTTTATTATCAAACTAAATTTCATGATTAATATGTGTTTATTTTAAAACCGAAAACCGAAACGAAAGCTCTTGAAACAAAGTGCTTGAGTGTTAATCCTGCGGATCAGTGCTATTCAGTTTTTGTTTTCGCAATAGATCCGCAAGTGATCCGCAAGTGTGCTTAAATGGCATCTGTCCATCGGCTGCTAAGCAGAAATGTTAACTTGAGGCTGAATGACAGCGAACATGCCAAGCATTTTCCACATACACATGTTTTCATTTCCATTTCCATTTCCATTTCGAATTCTATTTTCATTTTGAAACAGAACCTCGAGGCGTTAAATAAATACTCGTATTGTGCCAATTTAACATAATGATTTATTAGTTTATTTATTTCTCAAATATTTTCATTTGCACAGCAACCCAAAAGTTCTTTCACAACATTCGCTCTCATCTCATTTCCATTCACAGTGAAGCCACCCACGCGACGAACAAATCGGTTGTGTCAACAGTGGGAGGAAGGGAGGGAGGGTAAAAAAGAAGTGTCTCCGAACTGTTGGACAGGGTCGCGAAGCCACTGACTGCACATTGGACCAATTTACGAGTCCGTAGACAGAGATATTGACGAGACGAGATCTCGCGATCTTCTTCACGAAGAACTAAGTGCATTTCTTCAAAATGCGGAAATTCAAATGCGTGGGATTGCGATCCAATCCGAAATGGGAACGGGAATGAAGATCGAGAAGGGGGTTTAACATTCAGTGAGAGTTATGTTAATTGTTGACACGTCAATTTGAATCACGACTTACACTTGTCTGGCCCGGCAGTCGCATGTGGAGATTATTTACGATTCGTCGGGTGAATATCGCAATTATCATTTTTTATTATGATTTAATGGCCTGACCAAAAACTCGAGAATGAAACTGAAGCAGAAGCAGCTGAAGGCGTTTATTTAGTGAGTATATATGTATATTCCTTTCATGATATTCAGATAAGTATATGCATATAGCTGCTGAGTATATATATTTAATTTTTATTAATTTTCACGCATCATCGGCAAATATTTTACGATGATGGAAGCGTTCTTTTCACTCTCGATAATTGTTGTCGCCAAGAACAACAAGTTAATTAATTTGGCTAAATGATTTCTCTTAATGGGTACAACATGCTTAATGGGATTTTCGGCGCTTTTGTCAAAGCACACACACACAAACACGACACAGGGACAATCGATAAATGACTAACAGCATTGAGAAATGAAGATGAAACTGCTTAATAGGCATGTTAAGTTGGCTGCGGTTGAGTATAATTGGCTTGTTAAGTTGGCAGCGCCAAGAATGACCAGTGAAATTAAATATAAATTAGTGTACAACATTTGTGATGCATTAAACGAGTAGATGATATTAAAAGAAGATTATTCAAAGATCTGGGCATAGAATCTAAATAAAAAACGAATCATCAATTAAATAATTTTAATATAATTTGCAGCATTTTTAAAATATTCTATTGTACAGTATTTACAATAAATTCAAATATTTTAATATTAATATTTATTTATTTATTCATTTATTTATTAATTAATTAATTAATTAATTTATTTATTTATTTATTTTTTTATTTATTTACTTATTTATTTATTTATTTATTTATGTATTTATTTATTGAGTATTTCCTAGTGCTACAAGTAGGAGTACTTTTTTATTAGTCCACTATTTACACTGACAATCTTATATCTAGTTGAAAAACGAAATGAAACTTACTATAATTATAAATCGGGGGTGCCACAGAAATAGCTGCTTAAATTTCATTATATGGAATTTAAGTGTATGAAATGTAAGTGAAATTCAAGCGAAAGCAATTTCTGTGGCACCGCAGAATACAATTTTTATCATTACTATTATTAATATTTATATAAATATTATTACTATTATTATTCAAATTTTTATCACTAATACTATTATTATTAATATACTTAACTATCAGTTTTACCATTATTAAATTGATTATTATTATTTTCATATCATGTTTATGTAGAGCTAAAGTTTTTAGTGCTTCTTATGTTCTTAAATACATTTTTTTTTATATACAGATCACAAATCTAGAAACTTAAGCTAAATGCCACTGTAACTAATTAAATTGAACCCTAATTGACGTTTCTTCTATTTGACATTTAAGCTTATGCAAATATCAAGGGTATTCTTGTGTCGGTGTCACTATTAAATATGACCAAGCCCATAGATCCGAAACCGTTTTTAGCAATTTTGTGCAAAACTGTCAAAATGACAACTGTCAAATATATTTTCAGCTGCGAGCAAATGTTCAAACTCATTAAACAAAACGGCCAAAAACAACCAAATGACAAACAACAACAACTACGAGAATAAACAACAACAACAACAACAAGATAGTCGGACAAAAAGTTGTCTCTAATTAGAAATAAATCGAAAATGTTTGCTGCCCATTTTATAAATATTTTTGATGTCAATGCTCAAAATTCAAATGCCATTTCCATGCCCATTTTCATACCCATTTCCATTTCCATTCGCACTTCCACTCACATTCGCATTCCCATTCGCAATTTCCCATTTGGTTTTGAGTTTTCAGTTCAGTTCAGTTCAGTTTCGGCGCATTTTTCGCTCAACAATTTTCAAAAATATCAACTGTCAAATTGTTCGCAGCAAATGTAACTCACATTTCCCTATGACAGTTGCCGTCGAGGCAAACAACTCATATGTCTGTGTAAATGTGTGTGTGTCTGTGTGTGTGTGTGTGCGGCATGTGGCATGTGGCATGGGGCATGGTCTGGGGCTGGTTAACATTTTAGATTGCCATTTGCCGCCGAGCACATCGTGCTGACAATTTTTTGACACAGCTGAAAAGTCTCGCTAAATTTTCGTCTTTTGTTTTGTAATTTTTTTGTTTTGTTTTTTTTTTATTTAACAATTTGGGTTTGTCAACTCTGGTTTTCTGAGGAGGCTTTGTCTGCTGACGTGTGAGTGGGCGTGGCACTTGATACATAATTATGCCTGGCACTTCATTCAGTCCTGTCCAAGGCTACTTACAGAGTCCTTTTCTTTCCGCCCTTCCTTCCCTCGCATCTTCGAGCTCTGACAATGGCGCAGACAAAGCAGCATTTGAAGCCATTCTTTGTTTTGCCCGATGACAATTTTGACATTTCATCTGCATTCAAAATTGTGCGAAGTTCCCTCAATAAAGTGTCTCCCCGAATATTAACCCTGGAAATGAGTAATGCGATTTGGAAAAGGGAGGTCAACTTGAAGAGGTTTATCGCAAGTGTGGAAGGGAAATACATTCATATTAAGAAATTCACATATCACCTTAAAGTATATTTAAACAGTATTAATTTAGAAATATTGGGCCACAGAAATCTCTTTCACTTGAATTTGACGTACATTTGTATGAAATTTACGTCATTTTTCAGGTGAAAGATATTTCTGTGGCACCCAAGATATATCGACAATTTGACAATCATATGTACTGTAGGAATACTTAAAAATTTTCTAAACTTATCCATAGATACATGCATTCTGTGTCATATTCTCTTTTGCTACTAATTGCTAATTAAGTAACTAACTAACATTTAGCTCTGTTCAGATGTACATATCTATAACTGTTTTATTTTATATCCAATTGTTTTAACATATATCCTCATCTATGTCCCAATTCTGTGCTGCAAAAGAATTTATATGATAAGTTTTCACAGCTAAATAAATCGAATGACAAATTATGAATCTTTTCTTGAATTCTCTGCTTTATCTCTTAAATATTCATTTTTTTTTGTTTGAATTCCCCACACATACAAATCAAAATGCCAGAAGCCCTCAAAATTGCAGTTCAGTTTTGCGATCCGTGAGCAAAAGTCATAAAACTGAATTTTTAATGCCATTCTGGGGGCATCCACAGAACGATAGATGAAATAGAGAGAAGCTGAACAGAGAGAGGGAGAGAGAAAGAGAGAGAGTGGAAAGGAGAAGGAGATTCGAGCAGGACCAGGCGAACCATCATTTCAAAATATCGTATCGTAAATTGTGAAGTTAACATCAAAATTGTGAAAATTATGTACAATTCGTAGCAACAACAACAACAGCAACAACAGCAACATGGCCAAGAGAACATTCATAACCAAATTTATTGCAAATAAGAAAAATGTCCGCCACACGACGGACAGAAAGACAGACAGACAGACGGACAGATGGAGAAAAGCGAGAGAGACAGAAGACAGGACATTGGTCGAGCAAACGGACAAGGACATGGACACGGCGACTGGGAGAAGTCACAGTCACAGGAACAACAACAACAGCAACACCATGTGACAACAACCAGCAGAAGAAGAAGGACGAGCACAAGGACGAGTGCTGTAGGTTCCATTCGGTGGTTCGTGGTCAGCAAAAATGCTGGGAAAAATACATAGATGAAAAGCAGAGCATAAAAAACATAAATTCACTAGAAGAGCAGGAGAATAAAAAACTAACATAAAAGAAGAAAAAAGAGGCAGAGACAGAGAGTGAGAGAGAGAGAGAGAGAGAGAGAATGATGAAAGACAAACATGCGCCACAAGGATAATGGACAAGTGGACACGGGAGCTAAACACACACACAAACACACACACACACACCACTTTGAGCACAAACTTTTACCCCAACTATAAAGGGGGAGGGAATGCCAAAGAGCGTTGTAGGGAATAAGGGTGGAGAGGGGGAGGGAGGGAGCTGGTTTCCATCAAAACAAACAACGGAGACAACACTTGACGAGCGAGCTGAGCGAGAGAGAAGCGAGAAAGGAGAAACGAGAAAAGAGAAGCCAGAAAGGAAAAGCAAATGATTTGCTCCCAATGGGTTTGTTTTGGAATGTTTGTCAAGCTGTAGATAACAACGAGAGGGGATGGAGAGGGGGTTCACCGGATAAAGGGGTGGACACAAGTTGAATCTCAGGAATGGGTTCAGCAACTTCAACTTCTCGCATTATACGTAGAACTGTCAAACCACAAAGAGAGGGTAGGAGAAAGATAGTGATAGTGGTCTCCAAAAATATACAAATCGAGGTATAAAACAAATTATCCCAAACATTTCGTGTTTAACATTTTTGACATAAGCTCAACTGAATTTAGATCTATATGTATATGACTTCTCTTGTGGAAAACTTTTTAAAAATCCCATTCTTTACATACAACTTTAGTAAAATCTATCTTAAGATGAGAAAATAACCTCTTTAAGCTCAAATTACCAAGTCTTACTTTTCTATAAAATTTATAATACAGTCGAACTTCCCTAACTCGAACTTCCCTAACTCGAAGTCTCTCAACTCGAACAAAATCGATGTCAATACTTGGCAAATTTCATACTATTCTACTCCCTAACTCGAAGTCTCCTAACTCGAACCTTTTTTCGTGGATAATGGTGATTCGAATTTAGAGTTGTTATAGTAAAACACGATTCAATTTAAATTTATTTTCAAAAATTTCCTTATAAATAAATTTCATTTTTAGTCAAAGTTTTTTACATTTATTATTTTATTTATGTTTCAATATCAATTTGGAAACTTGTATTCTATATTAATATTATTACCATTGCTTTTTATTATTTATACACATATTTTCTTGTATATTTTTATTATTATCTTTTAATATTGTTTTTCATGTTGCATATTTACTATTATGATTTTTATCCTATGTCTAATACAAATATCTTATAAAAAATGAATGAAATTCACTTCATAATTTTTTCTCTATGTAATTATTTCCGAGATTCAACTTGATCTATTGAAACTTACTACATACTTATATTCTAGACAGAAAGCATAACAAAAATGACCAAATAACTGAATCAAGAATAGTTTCGTCTCAACTTAATATTTTTATATTTTTTCTACGAAAGGCCAAATCATCAACTTGAGCTTTAAATCTGATTGCAGTCGGCTTAGCTGGACTTGTATCTAAGATTATGTTTATTTTGGGTCTGTGACAGTCTTGGGTTTATTTATGTAACGTGCAGGATATTGACGAGATGTCCTTCTATTTAATGTTTCACTTGTTTCACTTTGTGTTTTTGTTCTTGTATTGACTGCAGTCAATTTTTGTTTGTGTTTTAATTTTTGGCCTCTGTAATTTGTGCTATTTGGCCATAAAGTTGATGGTTGGCTCGTTTGTTTGACATTCCGCAGGACATGCTCCCCCTCCCACTTACTTCTCCTCCCCCTCAAATCCAAATAGGATACAGAACAGAGCAAAGGCAGCGACTTGAGCATATTTTATTTTTCCTAATGATAGCGCACAAAATGTCTCCAAGGGCCCAAGTCGAGGAGACCGAACAAGGAAAAGCAGAAAAGGAAAAGCAGAAGCAGAAGAAAAGTGGCCAAGCCATGGGAAAAGCGCACATAAAATGTGAAATTTATGATTGGCTTTCCTTTGTTTTTACTCAAATCGTACATAGATTATACAGAATTATGACGAGCGCGTGTCTATCCATCGAGCAGGACAATGGACTCTTTGCCTAAGCAGAGGACTCTTTGCCAGGGGTCAGCGAAATACAGGACATTCCTTGTCCTTATCGCTGTCGACTGTCCAACGTCCTGTGTAAATAGTTTTCATAAATTAATTTTATTTCGCTTGTGGACGCCATCATGTTGCCGCCATGTTTCTATGCTTCTAGTATTCGCACCCCCAAGTTCTCTCTCCATTTAACTGGGATTCGGTTTGAGGCTTGGCGACCAATTTTCCTCAGTCCTCAGTCAGTTTCATATTTCTTTCCTAATTGTGCGACATTTGCGCTCGTCTCTCTGTGCAAATTGACGTAAATTAGAGCACTTTGCGTCGATTTGCGACGATTTGCTCGACACAAAATGCTGATATCGGAAATGCATAAATATTTATGTATATGGCCACGATGTGAATATGGTTTATGGCACTGCATACATATATACATAATATCGAAGCTAACTATGAATTACGATCGCATAAAGCTTAGCAAAAGTACTTCAAATGGAATTTTTGAAGTAAACTAATAGAATTGCTGTTGGAAACTTTGTTTTCACCAAGAGAACCTAAAAAAAAAAAGTTAATTTATTTCGAGAAATGTTTGCTAAATATATTTCAAAAGAATAGTCAAATATAAAACTGGTTTGTTTTATTAAGATCTGTATTTAAGAAATTAGCTTACATAAAAAATAAATAATTACCGAACAAAATATGTTTCGATATTTATTAAATTATTTTTTATGTAAGCTAATTTTCTAAATATATTTCTTTATCATCTTTTGGTTCGTAAGCTTTTTTTTTAAATCGCCTAATTCATATAATTAGATCAGTTTCTTTTTAGGAAATATTCTTGTTATGAAGAACTAAATTATATATTATAAGATAAGGTTGATAATATCCGTTAAGTAAATGTTAAAAATATTGTTGGCTATGTTTTATGAAAATGTCTCTGAAATCAAACAAATATTTTTGTATACAATAGAAATATTGAATTTTGAAAATATTTTTCCCAGGAAATCTATACTATGTACTATAGTTGACTGATTTGATTGGTTTCGATATATGTTATAATAAGTAGCTGTACTTATTTTCAGGAGCTTAGATTGACTAAAAGCCGAGCTCAGATAATAAGCTAAGTCTGCATAAAGGTTTAAAAACTTTAATAGAGATGCTATTCTCACCAAAAACTGATTCAAAACTAAAATCTAAAACATTTGCCTAGTGTAGTTAATTCCCTATAAAAATGAGAATCAGTTTGTTAAAGATTAAAATTTGTGAATGAGTTTCCTTGGGATTACTTCAGCCTGAATAGAAACTCATCACAATTTTGATAGTTCCGCATTGGCAACTGTTGCCGTCAGTCTTGATTTGGAGAGCATTCAAGTGGAAACTTGGCACATGATATAATTGCACCCCACCTTGCGGTAATTGCGGCTTTCCTGCAAATGTCCAAAAATATCAAGGCCCTGCACCAATTATGAATAGAACAATTAATCTCTAATTATGGCTGAACATCTGTCATGCGAATTATTAGCGCAAAATGCAAATGCAAATGCAATGAAATGAAATGGAAATCAACACAAACTGAGGAGGCTGAGATCGTGCTGACGACCTCACAGATCATGCTTTCCTCCTTCTTTATTTCTTTTTCGTTTTTTCTTTCGTTTTTCTGATCGGATTATGACAAGCGACGACGACAGAACGTTGCAATTTCATGAGTTTGCCACATTTGCAGACAATGTTGACGACGGGGCAACAGATGCAACAGATTCAACTGAATGTTGCATGGGGCACATGTTGTTGATGGCAACTGTGGCGACTGTCGTTGATTGCCGTCTGATCGTCACTTGATTTGGATTAAGCGAAAATTCATTAGATCATTTGCAATGATCGCTCTGTGAGGCGCACTACCGACGATGCCGCCTTTGGCTTTGGCTTTGGCTGCTCTGACTCTAAGTTTGCACTTATCGCTCTTAAGTATGCCAATTAGTTTGTATTAGCGCCACGATCAGCATACTATAAAAACGCCCAAGAACTTGTCCCCCGATTAATATCAGGAAGTCGCGGCTCGAAGCTCGACTTGAGTTTGAATGGAGAATGGAGATCTCATTGTAAGCTCATTAGCCAGTTGACAGCTACACGACAAAAATACTGCGCGATAATATTGATACCATATCCGCTTTATCGTTGATCGATATACAACTTGACAGCTCTGAGAAAATGCGAGTGGATTGAATGGGAAATACTCCAGAAAAGTCTATTGAGTTGAGTATTTGACAAGATGTTGAGGGAAAAAAATATTTATTAAGTATCTAACGGCTATTTCTATGGTCTTTTTAATTTAAAAGGATATCTGCCTTTAGATTATGCCTTAACACTGTCTGTTAAGTCGCTGTTAACTTAAAAATGTTATTTAAAGGCTTTTTGAATAGTCCTCCAATCATAAAGTTGTATTTTCATTTTAAAAATGGAATATCTGCCTCTGATTGTGCCATTACAGTGTCTGTTAAGTCGCTGTTAACTTAAAAATGTCATTTACAGGCTATTTGAATCCCAGTGGCGGAAATTCGCCTACGAAAATCGATTACAACCACCATACTTTGTGGAATGTACTCAGTTGAGTTCATACCAAAATTTCCATTACTTTTACATTAGGTGGGCCGCTGTTAAGCTCGACCAGCTTTTAACTCATATATGTACGTGTAATCGAGCAAGTATGCGAGTATAATTGAGTGAGCACTTTCGTCTTGCATTACCGTTCTGTATACTAGTAACAGCTGTTGCTTATGAAATTGTAATGCAGATACATTACGATCCTGTATACTGTTGCGTATAGGATCGTAATGCAGATGCTTTATGGGCTGGTATACAAAGCCTATAGGACTGTAATGCAGATGCTAAACCAACCCCAAAATAAAAGATTGTCATTTTTCAGAAAAATATTTATAATTATTAATATTATATTATATTTATAGTTATGAAAAAAAAATAAACAACAAAAATTTAAACAAATTAAAAATATAAAAATTAAATTAAAAATTGGTTGTTTAGAACAGAATGAATTTTCTTCTCCACTTGCTTCATTCTGGCTTCCAGGGATTTAAGGGCGATGTCGGTATTGTTGTCCATTTCTGAAAAGCATTTAAATATTTATTATATGTTTAAAACAATATAATTATCAATAAGCTTAGCCAAATTTACTTTCCTTTAAAGTTGTTGAAGTGTTGCAGCCACGCGGTAAAATATAAGTGACACGCGACAAAACAAACAAACAAAACACAAAACACATGCTCGGTTGCAACCAAAGCAGAATAGCAAAAGCCGAAAGACATTCGTGCATGTTCGATGGCCGAACAGTGTGAGTCAAAACGGCGCCCCATTACCAACCTACGTTCAAAAAGTGAAGAAAGTATCGGTTACGAAAGTACATTCGTCGATGCATTCAAACGCGTTACAACAATCGGTTGTGGCCGTGTTCCGCCACTGGGATGTTTTCCAATCATAGAGTTGTATTTTCATTTTAAAAGTGGAATATTTGCCTGTAGATTGTGCCTTAACAGTGTATGTTAAGTATCTGTTAACTTAAAAATGTTGGAAATTTAAATTAAAAAGTATCTAAAGGCTATTTGAATGGTCCTTTTCATTTAATAGGTAGGATATCTGCCTCTAGATTGTTAGGGCTTACTTTGTATAAGTTATCAAAAGACCTGAGGATAGTAGTTACTTAATTGTTATAACTTTAAAAAATTTCCCAATTTCATTTAATTTAAATTTTTCTAAATGTTTTAGAATGTTTTTTTAGCTGCAAGTTTGACAATGAAACTGTCAAGTTTACAGCTCATGTCAAACATTTCGAATGCATTTGAAACAACATTCAAATGGCAATTCAGTCGCATTGAATTGATGGATTACTTGCAACAGAGTCGAAAACAAAACTCTGGAAGGATAAATGATGCTCGAGGCAAATAAACATGCAAATGACTCAATGAAAGTGCAAAAGACACAGGAAAAAAGATGCGAAGGAGAAGAGTAGAAGGGGAGCAAGAGTAACTGACAGACAAACTGAGGACAAACTGTAGATGGCAAACAAACTGTTCTGTGTCCTGTTGTCCCGTTGTCCTTGCTGACTGGTCAGTGATCAAAGCGGACAAGTGGAGTCCATTAAAACACTAACGTTGCGTCACGAAGTCCTTGCCCAAATGATGGATGTGCCTAAGGCGACTGCAGGCGAAAACAAGAAGAGTCGCAAAAGTGAACAGGACCAGAAGAAGGAACAGGAACAGGGATAAAAGAGTGTACATATGCCTGACGGATGGCAACACTGTCAGTGTCCTCCTCAGTGATAACTGAGTTGTTGTTGGTCCGTCCAAGTGCAACATGCGGCATCATGTGAATGGAATGTGGCAAGATGGCAACTGAATACCAATCAGAGAAACAATTGCAAAATGGAGCGAGACACGAGTCGAGTCCTGACAGGATGTGATGGCAATTTAAGTCAGACACTGTGTGTGTGAGAGGGCGTGGCAAACACCCACAAGCGCCAGCTAAAAACGGACACTGGCCAATTGAGAGTGGAGAGTGGGGTAGGGGGTAGGGGGTAGGTGGTAGGGGGTAGGAGAAGTGGCAGGGGGTTGGGGTTAGGAAGTGCGCCCCTTTTGCAACGCTCATGAAGTCATTCACTCAATTTATCGTTTGATGAATGTCCTGGCAGATAGTCCGTGTCCATGCACACACACACACACACACGCACACATGGGTGTTGATGCTGCTGATGCCATCACACACACACACACATTGCGCACACACACACACACACAACACATTTAATGGCCATTTGAGCAGTTGATAAACGTTTCGCTCGTTTGCGTTGATGAAATGTTGTCGTTGTCGTTGTCGTTGTCGTTGTCGTTGTTGCCCCCAAAGTTGTTGTTGTTGTTGCTGTTGCTGCTGTTGTTTGCCTCCTGTGCTCGCTCGTCCTTGTTGTCCTTGTTGCATTGTTTATTTATGCCTGGCATATGGAGTACAAGCAACAACAACAACAACAATGACAGCAGCGTCATCCGTTTTTGGCCGTTGCGTTTAGTTTTTGGCGCTTATTTCTAATTGTTTTTGTTTAGCTTTTTGCCCGCCCTTTTGATTTATGATTGCGTTCGCTTTTTTGGCACTTCTTTCACTCGCTTCACACTGCACTCTTGTTATTCTTTCCCCCTCTCTCCCTCGTTCACTTTCTGCTGTCTAACTGCAATTGGTTTGCTGACAATGACACTATTATGATGTCAGACACTGACAGGCGACAAACTCGTTCACATTTCACAGTCTCCTACAACCCACACTCTCCACAATCCACACTCTCCACAGTGCATCACAACACACATGTTCCAACTCATCTGCTTCTCCCTTTTTTTTGATTGATGACATAACTCTTAGTCAGACATTTGAATGGAGTAAACAGAGACTTGTTTAGAAGTTTAACTAGAAGGTACTCAGTGTTTAGCTAGAATATAATTAATATAAAAATATAACCCCGTTTTTTAACAACATCTATCTATCAAAAATGTATCAAATCTTAACCAATTCCCATATTTAATGTCAATTTAATCATAGATTTGTATTCATACAAATTTAAGTGAAATTCAAGCATCCCGGAATATACATAATTTTTTTCTAGCCTTAAATGTTTTCGAAATTTTTCGAATTCTTTGCACTATTGTAACATTTTAGAATTCAATCGATCTTTTTGAGAAATATATAATAAAATCTGTATTTAAATTTTTTTGCTTTATATGTTTTTACTTTTTTTCAGAAAATTTTCCATTTTTTTATGATAACTTTATCAATACTCAACCGATTTCTATGCGGAATATAATTTTGATCAATGTTTAACCTGTAACATTAATCTGCATCTAAACTATTTTCTTTAAAAAATTTTAATTTTTTGATTTGAAATTTTTTAATATTTTTCAAACTTGCCCCTGGACTTCTTTTTTAAAATTTTAAAAATAACAATTCGACCATGGATTGACTCCTAAGTTCATTCCGCTTCTTAATTTGGTTTATTTTCATAAACTTTAATTTTTAGATTTTTTTTAATAGCTCAGATAGCTTTTATAAATACACATGACACATTAAAAATAAAATAAATTCAAATTAGCGAGGACTTACTGTACCTACTAATCTATACTAAATGTATGCTCTTAAATTCCCCTCTATAAATATCATCGATGGCTAAACAAAATGCCATTTCAGCAAAGTAAGTGCCAATTAATCAAAGCGCTAAACAAGAAAAATTCGCGAAATGTAAAAGCCATAAAAAATATGTATGAATTCATATTTCTGCAATCGATAAATCAACAAATTGCAACAATAACAAAGCAAAGAAAACGAAAAATTAACAAAAATTGTGATAACAACAAAAGACAAAAGAAAAGACATGAAATGAAATGAACATAAACTATGAGCGCGTTTTGGTTTTTAAATTTATAATAAAAATGCATTTGCACCTCCAAATAGACAACAAATAGCAACAACAACAAACAACAACATAAATCATAAAAAACTAAACAACAAAATGCGAGAAAGTGGCGGGAATTGCCCACTCAAATGGGCATTTTGAGCTGACGAGAGACAGGGGAACTGGGAGAGGGAAAGGGTGTAGAGAGTGCGGGGTGACCACGAAAAAAGGGCTGAAAAAACATGGATGAAAAATATGCAGAGGGGCAACAACAATTCAACACTAATAATTCGCTTTTATTGAGTGTTTCTGGTGCAATAAAAAATATTTCTGTTTCTGTTCGGATTTCTCTTTGGCCATAAAATATTTTTCGTGTATACCCTGTATGAAAAGTGCGAAGAGGGTATAATGAAAGTTTTTAACTGTTAAGCGAACTTTTACTATCTATTGTCTCTATGAACTGTCAGTTATACAGGGTATCTGTTAGTCAAGGATTCTCTACTTAAGTATTTTTTTGATAATGCTTTCATTATATTATTATTTTTATTATACATATTTATTTTATGCGAAGAATTTATTATTTAAATACACGTTTAGACAAATTACAGGGTATCTTCCAGGTTAGCTAATCTGTATAAATTTAGAATGTTGACTATAGAGTATTTCTAAGGCGAACACTCATTACTAGAGCACACTTATTGGAGTAGTGCGAGTTTTAATGAAGTACAGGGTATGTACCAGTCGAGCACACTCAACTGGATTATCTATATACAAATATTTTTAATAATTACATTTAATTATATTTTATTTAAACAAGCCGATTTAACTAATCGGTTAAGTCGATTCAATTTAAGTACAGGGTGTCTACCAGTCGAGCACACTCAATCAATGCATTATTATTTGTGTTTTTTAGTCAAAGTGAAAAGTTTGGAGATGCATCGAAGGGCAACAAATGCAACAAACCGATTTAATGTGGAAGAACGGGAGATGGAGGGACAGTCAAGGGGAATGTGGGTGGAAAGGGGTTGGGGGTAGAGTTACCACATCGATTCGGAGTAGGGTTGCTCGGGTGGGGGGTCTATTAAAGCAACTTAACGAGCCAACAAATTACTACACGTCATAAAAGCAAATCACAAAAAAATACAACCAGCGGATGATTTGCTAAAAATAAAATGGAATCCACATTGGAGTGAATGAGTGTGAGTGTTTGAGTGTGAGTGCACTCGTGAATGCCGCGGCATAATCATAATGATTTAGTAGCACAGCTGTTTTAGCGGCTTTACCTGGATTTCTCCTGCCAATTTATGTTTCCCATCAAATGTTGTGGTTTAATCGCAGATGAAATTGGGCTGAAAAGAAAGAATTGGGCCAAATAAGACTGGAATCTATTTTAAAAACTCTATGAGGGTAAGGAACTAAAGATTTTTACGTTTAGTTAAAACTAAAAACTGCCCAATATTTAGCGGTAATGAATACATTTGATGGAGATTTATCTTTAATTCAGAAATCTGATTCAAAAATCTGCCTCAAGAATCTTCCCAAATTCTTCCACTTAACTTAATTTGCCTTTGCATTTTTTCGAAAAATATTTACTTAATTAAAATGAAGCAAGCGGGAAAGGCTATAGTCATGATGTCGACATTAGGATACCCGTTACTTATTTAAATAAATTTAAAATTTTTTATTGCATGTTTTAAGGCATTCTCGTTGCTTAAAACTTAAATCTGCCATTACCACCTTTTTATTTGTCCGACCTTGTGACAATTTAGCAGGAAGATAGGTAATAATAGTAGTTAACGTTAATTATTAAAAAAATCCTAATATCTTGAAAACTGTGCGTCTGGTGGCTTTTTGCAATTTTCGGAGACGGGAAAGGGCCTGGCAAAAATTTCAAACAAACTTGACCCAATTTTGGCGGTAATGAATATATTTTTCGGACGAAGTTCTTTCCCAAGAATCTTCCCAAATTCTTCCACTTAATTCAATTCGCCTTAACATTTTGTCGAAGAATTCTCTTCTTTAGTATTGACAGTTTTTATAAACAAATGTTACAAAACAATTACTGCGATTTGAACTTCTTATGGTCAATTTATCTAGTCTGATTTTGGTGAATACTTTTCTTGTAGATTGTCCTTCCAAATTCTTCTATTGGTGTCAATTTATCTTGTCTGTTTTTCTTGTAGATTGTCATTCCAAATTCTTCTATCGTCTGTACATACTATTTAAAAACCTTCCTACTGGTATTATCTTGACATAGTTGCAATTTAGACTGGTTTCATAAGCAAAATAAAGTTACTTCTTGCTATTTTCGTCTACCAAGCGATCTGATGAGCTGTAGATGCTCCTGATCGATTGCCTCAATCGGGCCTCGTCGAACTGCCGCTGAACCGTCGCCCGCTTGTAACGGTGAATGTGGCCCGTTTCGACGATCTCGTTGTTCTCGTTCATGCGACTCGTCTTCGGGTGGCGTCGCATCCACGATCGGGGCGCATCGCGGTCGAAGGGTTCGTGGGCCAGCACCGGAATCTGCCCGCCATAGTAGTAATTGACCTTGACGGGCTTCTTCTCGCGCTCCACGATCCTTCTCCTTACTGGCTTGCCTATTAGTTCTTTATCATCTAGTTCTATATATGGAAGTTCGTCTTCCTCGCCAGATCGACCTCCTCTGTGTGGGGGTAGACCATAGCCTCCAATCTGTCCCCTCGTCGTCATTCGATTGTAATCATCCGATATTTTATTGTGGAGTCCTCGGCCCAGCGCCGCTTCGTCCTTCACGGCCATGTTTAAATCCATGTCCTTCAACGCACTTATCAGCGAATTCACATCCGCATTTATCGACGTTTTCCGCTTGACGTTTGAGATTAATTCCATCAGTTCCTGACACCTCAAGGAGTCGCTGAATTCGCATTCCTTCATCAGAGCCTCAATATTCTCACCATAAAGCAGTTTATTCAGTTCCCTCCGCTGTGCCCGCTCCTTGGCCCTGTCCTCGCCCCTGGCCAGCGGCGGATCCCGTTCACAAAACACGTTGGTCCCGTTGCCAACAACTTGGGAGTTCTTTGGACCACCAGAAGTCTCCAATTTGTTGGCAAGCGGACCAAAGATCTGTGCGAAACTCTTGCTATAGGCGTTCCATGTCAACTGCGGATTCACCTGCCCCCTGAATCCCTCCAGGCGGTACTTCTCGCCCATTCTGAAGCGACGGCGCAGTCCGTTGGCCCGGGCCAGGGAATCGGGTCCGAATCCGGCTTTATTCGCGATGTTTTATTCGAAATTAAAGACTTTTCCTCGGCTGTCGTTATCGGTATCGGAATGGGTTGGAATTGGCAGTTTTTCGATAGTTCGATCGCCCTGCTTCAGCACCAGTTGCATGACCGACAACAGCTTCAGCAGCGACTCGGGATGATAGGGATTCCTCACATTCCCTTGCAATCGAAGATGCCCATGTAGTAATCGCAGGTATCGAAGTTCGATAACGGCACGCGACAGTTGTTCCATCCCTTGCTTTGGGGGTGCAACACCCGCGCAAAGTTCTGCAGGGTCAGCGCGTACAAAAACTCGAATATCACATCCCCGTGCAGATTCATGGCCCTGCCCAGGGCCTTGATGATGTTACTATTCTGGTCATACCAATAATCCCGGTGCGACATTCCACGCAGTTCCCGATTCCGATTCCGATTCCGACTCTGTTTCTTGGGAGCGCACACCTCGGACATCCCGATGAGGCATCTGTTGGCGCAGCTGGGTCGCAACTGGGCCAGACACTCGCCCCCAGGGCTGCACACCCCTCGTCCCCCGTGGCATGCCCCTCGTCCCCCGCTCGTCAACCGACAAAGGCACTGGCCCAGATTGCATCCCAGCCGATGGGGCGAGCAGAAGGCGCCTCCTCCATTCCATGCGAAGCACATTTCCAATTCTGCCAAATGAAACCAGATCTCAAAATAATTTTGACACGTTCACAATCAATCACATTTCAGTGCTAAAGCATAGTATCCAGTTGTTGAAAAACCATATAAAAAAAACCATGAAAAACCATATAAAACTCCATATAAAAAAAGGGTTGCAAACTGGCTCGAAATTATTTTGGAAGGCTATTTCTAAACCCTTGTATCCAGTACCTAAATTTGGGCAGCTCAGAAAATTTTTGGGTGTTTTACAACACTCTTTAATGACAGCTGGCAGCTGTTTTTTTGACCCTTCAAAACATCGATTCGTTCAGTGTTTCGACTAGTCGAAATCATTTTGAGCAGCAATGGCGACCAACAAGCAGCAAAATAAGAGCCAAATTGAAATCTTGGAACACAAAGATCGAATTAGAATTATTGAAGAGGAGCAACAGGAGTCAATATTGAGGGATTTGACCGAAAAAACAACATTTTGATGGGATTTTTGTAATTAATAATTGTTAATTTAATAATTAGGGTATTAGTCGCTGCTACTTCTCTTGTCCTGTCCATTTTGTCCATTTCCTCTTAATTTGTGTGCTCAATGTTATTTATTTGTTTGTTGTTCAAAGCTGACGAACAGTGTGACCACAGCACCATAAGACCAACAATCTCTCAACTTTTTAGTGATTTTTGGTATTATGCTGTCACACTGAATTCTGTAAGGTCCGACATCAAAACATCGAACATTTTGACCGTCCAAAATATTTTCAGCTACTGGATATTATGCTTAAAGCAAGGTATCCACAGTAGAATTTTTTTGTCGAACGTGTTGTGTTCGACAAAAGTTCGCATGTGGATATCCATGTTCGAAACCAAATTTGTGTTCGTCGTTTTGTTTGTGAAAAATAGAAATGTTTCTATCTTGCCTGTGTTCGTTCAAACGTGTTTGACAATGGATTCAAGTGTTTGTACAATCATCATTTCTAAAAAATATTTGAAGGAGCTGACGTGCAAAAATGGAGAAAAAATTTTTGGAAGAATTTATTGAAGCTTTGCCCGGTGGCTAAATAGCGCAAAGTAGCTGAATCCTAGGACCTACTAGGCTCAATAATTCTTCATAGGTTTCCCCATTCATCCGAAGAAAATTCTTCATATCTATGGGCGATGTTTCTTGGAGCTCCTTCAAGAGTTTTGTGTGGCTGAATTTCTCTCGTTTGGCATACCATTCTTTCATCCAAATGCTATGCTTCCTTTTTTGCATTTGTTTTTTTTTTTCTCCAGGCAAACATGTATAGCAGCGGTGGGCACGCAGTGGCTCCGGGAGCAGCGGCTGCTCTCAACCTATGTAGACTCTAATAGGGTTGTTGTTGTTGAAATAGTGCTCCCGAATTCAAATTTCGTGCCCACCGCTGATGTATAGTCATAGGAGCTATCATTTTATTTTTTTCCGCTTCCATGTTTACTCGTTGAGAATTTTTTTCGAGTGATGTTCGGCAACCAATGTTCGTCTAGTTGGTAGTCAAACTGATTTGTGTTCGACGAACACGTTCGACAAAAAAATTCTACTGTGGATACCCTGACTCCCATTGTTAACTGATTTCCATTTTCCAAATTTGATACCTAGTTATTAGCATACTGATCTGTTTGGGTTTTTCTGGGGTTTTCCCCAATCCTTGCAACAAATGTTGGATCATTAATGTTTTGAGTACAGGCCTAACATCTAGTAATGTTTTATTATTTGACACAAAAACTCAATCTCTTAAATTACATTAACCAGAAAATCAATAAAATTTTAAAAATCTGAGAGATGGAAGAAGATAGTGAATCTAGCGATTCAAGTAATTCGTCAAGTTCAAGCTGTAATTCGATGATATGGATTGGCGATAAACCAAATGAAAGTGGATCATCTGAATTGACTGATACAACGGAAACAAATGATCCAACTGAAACAAGTGAGCCAACGGACAAATCTGATCCAACGGAGTCAGTTGATCCAAGTGAAGGTAAAGGTAAAAAATTCCAAAATTAGGCCCTATTTTATGATGAATTTAGGTTTAAAAATGATTTCCGGGTCTTTTACAGGACAGACCTTTACCATGAAACAGATGAAGAAACGAATTATAAATGGGGGATAACTGAAGTAATATCAGAAGACTCTGAATCAGATGATACATCTGTTACGAACGATAAATGTGAAGCAACTGAAGTAATATGTGAAAGCTCTGAAACAGATGATGCATCTGATACGAATGACAATGAAGTACTTGAAGCATCCAAATCAACAGATGCATTTGAGTCAATAGATGAAATGACAGGAGCTAGTTCAATCTTTGGAATATCTGCGGCATCTTCTGAGGAGACAAGTGAAATGGCAGGAACTAGTTCATCATGTGCAATATCTGTATGCTCCGAATCAATTGCATCCTCTGAGTGCGATTCTGATGATTCAAATGATACAGTTTATATACGTAATGTTTGCTCAAGCGAAACGAAACTTACGAAGGTGTCGCTGGAATCGTCTTTCGCCGAGCCCGTCGATTCCGATGGCTTTTGGAAGACGTTTACAGATGAGGAATACGTGTCAGGTAAATTACCAGATGTTGAGGTGCCACCATTATCGATAGAAGAGTTTTTGGAATTCAACAAAGCCCCCATGAGTTTGTTCAATCTGCCACCGAAAATCCCATTGAAAGAAATTGCAAATGACATGCTGGAAAATAACAAGGGGGCCTATCTGCGTATTGAGATTGGATCACACGAATATCAGTGCATTCACAGTCTTCTCAAGGTCTATTCGCCATGGTTCGCCAATCAGCAATGGGATGAGGACAATTTCAAATTTGATGAACGTGATGTGCCTGCGAAAGCCTTTAAGGTCATTTACAACTGGATGCGCAAGAAATCGCCCATCAAAATCAAAATCGCTGTCAAGGTGATGCAGGCAGCAATGTATCTCAAAATGGATCTTGTAGTTGATGAATGTTGGAAACTATTTGGCAAACCAAATGTACGCGAAAAGGTCGCATTTGATCTATTTATGGATGCCGGCGATCTGGCTGAATTGGATGAATTTCGTCATGTGATGTTGAGTCGCGTACGCTACTATTTCTTGGCCATGGTCGGAACTGATGCTTTCCTTAAACTGACGCCCGCTCAACTAATCGGTTTGCTTAAATCGGACTCAATTGGAGTCAACACTGAGGTTGAAGTATTCTTTGCGGCAATTCGATGGATTAGCCATAATTCACCTGACCGATTGCCTCACCTGAAGTCCGTTATGGAGTGCATACGCTTTTCATTGATGTCCATGACCACATTGTTTGCCATTCGCGAAGAAACTGTTCGTGAAGCCTCTAAAAATATTAATTGTGTAGAATATGTGCTATTACAGCTTCGCAGGCATCCGGATATAAAATCTATGCTATATAATGCCATGGCCCACATAAGTCGTGCCTGTCAAAGCGATTCGGAAGATGACACTCAGGTGAAAATTCAACAAAAATGTATTCAACCCCGCCATTGGGTATTTAATCCGAGGAGTCCATATCATATGCTACGTCTGCATTATCCCTATAAGCACAACATCACGTATTCGGACTTCATGAATTTCATTCAGAAAACTCAAGATGATTGGCTGGGCGAGAAGCCATCACAGGATTCTATGCGAAATGTTGAATTTGATAGCTTGTCGAAGAAAGCGGCTGACTATGACGATTCAGGTTTTTTAGCGGATGAAGAAGACGACTGACAAGGGATAATATACGTATTCATTACAAATGTTTTATATATTTTTTAGCTGCCATATAGATTATATACGAGGGCGGGCTGATAAGTAATCGGCCTTACCAAAAAAAACATCTTAAACAACCCATAAATATTTTATTCGATTAGTGTTTTCTATCGGCTGATTGCTGAAAAAGCTTTAGGCGTTTTTCTCAACACTGGTAATTTTGGCGGGAGTTTAAGCATGGTCACTTTTGCATTGTCCCCAAAATGAGTAAAATAGAATATCGAGCTGTCATTAGATTTCTGTTTTTAAAAAAGAAATCCAACGATGAAATAAAAAATGAGTTAATCGAAGTTTATGGGGAATCAGCTCCATCGATTTCGACCATTAAATATTGGACTGCTGAGTAGCATTTTTGACGAGGACCGTCCGGGACGTCCCAGAGAGGTAACAACCCCAGAAATGGTAGATAAAGTCCACGGAATGATATTGGATGATCGCCGAATAAAGCTGAGAGAGATTGCTAAGGCCCTAAACATTTCTCGTGAATGTGTTGGAAACGTCTTACACGAATATTTGTAAGTATGAGTAAGCTTTCGTCAAGGTGGGTGCCGCGATTGCTCTCAGCGGAACACAAACGCAACCGCTTGGTCATTGCGAAGGAGAGTTTGGCATTGTTAAAGGGCGCTTCAGACGAGCACTTTTTCACCGACACTTTTTGTCAAAAAGCTGTCCGTGTCGTGTAACCACACAAAATTTCAAATAGAACACGTTCTATTTCATCGGTGAGCGATAGTGAGCGACACGGACACGAAAAAATCTCTTTTTGACAAAAAGTGTCGGTGAAAAAGTGCTCGTCTGAAGCGCCCTTAAACGCAAATAAGAATGAATTTTTGCGTCGTTTTGTGACTGTCGACGAAACTTGGATACATCACCATACACCAGAAAGCAAGGAACAGTCAAAGAGGATTCAACGGAGAAACGGCGCCGAAAAAGGCAAAGATTGGTTTGTCGGCCAACAAGGTAATGGCAACGGTTTTCTGGGATGCCCGAGGCGTGATTCATGTGGATTATCTAGAAAAAGGCAGAACAATTAATGGAGAATACTATTCTAACCTTTTGGGACAGTTCGATTCAGAACTAAAGAAAAAAAGGCCGCACATGGCGAAGAAAAAAGTTCTGTTTCACCAGGACAACGCGCCGGCTCACAAGAGCGTTGTTGCCATGATGAAATTGTGTGAACTACACTATGAAATTCTTCCACATCCCCCCTATTCTCCAGATTTAGCACCATGTGTCTATTATCTATTTCCAAACTTAAAGAAATGGCTTGGTGGACAGAAATTTCAGTCGAATGAACAGGTGATCTGTGAAACAAACGCCTATTTTGAGGACCTGGACCAGTCATATTTTATGGAAGGTATACAAAAATTGGAGGACCGTTGGACTAAGTGCATACGTCTAAAAGGAGATTATGTTGAAAAATAAAAAAGAAAAATAAAAAAAAACCCGTGTTTTCTTTGGTAGGCCGACTATTTATCAGCCCACCCTCGTAAATTAGGATTTTTTCTTTTTATAAACTAGCTAAATTAAACTTGGCTTCAAGTTAACTCGGCCTTGTACGAAAATAAAAAAAAAATAAAAATAAAATTAAAAAAAAAAAGTATTTCCAATTTCATGAACGCGAGTGTAACGCCTGAAATAAATTCCGAAAATGTATCTTTTATTTGATTATTCAAAAATAATTTACATACTTTTATTACTTATAATTTATTCAAATTAGTTGATTACGACTTGAAATAATTATTCTAATTTCATGAACGCGAGTGTATCGCTTCTAATAAGTACGTTTTAAAACTAAAATATATATTTTATATCGTTAATTCAAAATAATTTACTTTTTAATTATGTATTTTGATATTTTTAAAAAGTAATTTTCATGAAATAAACTGTACTCATTTCAATATTAAGTGTTTCTAATTTCATGACCGCGATTGTAACGCTTTATTGTATTTTATTAATCGAATTTAATGTATTTTTGTTTCATATAATTTATTCAAGTTGGTTTTTCACAGATTAATTTTAACACATTTTATTCGGGAACTTCTTAAATTTCTTGGACGCGAGTGTGACGAATGTTTTTCTACTTGAAGTACATTGCATTTAATCATTTATTTATTAATCATTAATTAGTCCAAAATAATTCACATTGATTTGTAACCTTTTTTTTAAATTATTACAAAATGATTCCCATTTTATCGTCAAAGTATTCTGTTTTCACGGACTCGAGTGTACTGACTGGGTTCGAATTGAATTCCCTTAATTTAAATAAATAAATAAATATCTAAATAAATATTTAAACAAATAAATAAATAATAAAAACAAGTGCATCGATAATTTCACAACTTTTAAATTTCTTGCTTGCATTCGGTCGATATCGATAATTATCGCGCTGCATCGATTGATAATTGTCAATTAGACAAATAAAACGGTAAACGGTAAAAAGACAACTGAAAACGACAAGTGAAGAGTGCAACAATAAAACACGTCAAAAGATGTGACTAAAATCAGGGGGAGGGGTGTGTACGTATGTATGTGTGTGTGTGTTTGCAGTAGCTGCAACAAAAACAATTAACGCACACAACAAGACAAAGCAGCGCAGGCAGCAAAAAAAAAAACCAAAAACAATAACAACAAAAAAAGAAGACAAGCAGCAAGAAAAAAAAACGTAACTAGCAGAGCTCATTGGGCGACGAAACGAGACGGCACGAGGCGCTGCTCATACAAGTGCAAGCAGCACGTTGACAGCCCAAAAAGGGGAAGCAAATAAAACGAAAACAAGAGGCACACAGCCAACACAGCAAGAGAGCGGGAGAGCGCGCGTAATGTCTGCTAAAAAGGGGTAGCGACCAGTGGAAGTGCGGAACGTGCTGGCAATGAAACAGAGCAGCGTCTGCAAGAGGGGAACGCGAGAGAGAGCGAGAGTAACAATACCAATTGGCATACGCTCTCGCTCTTGTTGAGCTCTTGTTGAGTGTGCAGCTGAGAGCGCGAGAGCGGCTGCCAAAGTGTTGTTATTGTTGGCTCTCTCGCGAGCGCTTTAATACAAACAAGCGCACACACACATTCTCACACATACACTGGCGCTGCATGTGCAAACTTTGCCGGCAAGCGCCAGCAGCGACGCCAACTGCGGCAGCGTCGGCGACCTCCAACCTCTGCTTCGCCCCCCACTCTTTACACTGTTGTCAAAAAGGGAAATGTAAAAATAAGCTGAAATTGTTATTGTTAAAAGGAATATAGTAAAATTGTATAAAAAATCCAACAAGAGGTTATCTAACTGGAATTAGCCAAGTTTTCTAATTAGAGATAGTGTTGCTTAGCTGTCTCTGTCTAACACATTGTTTATAATTCCGTTCGATCACTTATCAAATAAGAATTTCACATATCCCAATTGGTATATTCCTTTACACGAAATCAAATTCGAATTCAGAAACTGTTTTAGTAATCTATAGCTGTCTCTGTCAAGCACATTAAAGATAACTGTTTACAATTTTGCTTGATCTCTTGTCGAATAAGAATGTTATTAGATGCCAATTAGCATTCTGTTAAGTTCAAATTAGAATTTGGAAAATATTCAATTGGTCCATCGATAGATCACAGTTAATTAACGCATAGTTCATACTTTTTAATCAGCTGACGAATTGAAATGGACTTTGATCTGAAAATATTCGAGATACAAATTATGATTCGCGGATGATTAACACCTTATCAGATTGTAGTCTGATCAGATCTGTGCAGTTGGGAAACTCTCGCCATCTCTTTCTGTTCCTCATTCGTCAGTTCACACCTGAGTTCAATCGAGCTGCGAGTTCAAAGGGCGCCGCCGTCGACGTCGACGTCGACGACGCAATGCAAACAAAATAAACAGAATTTCAAGAAAAATGTATGCACTGATAAAAAAAGAGTGTGTTGCATTTTTATAAATAATAATATGAAAAAAGATAAAAATTTAAAAAAATTAATATAAATAAAAATAAAATACTAATAATATATAATAAATATATATATTTTATAATATAATAAAAATAGGAAAATAGAAAATAGGAAAAAAATAAATAAAACTAAAATAAGAATAAAATAGAAATAAAAATAAAATGAAATAAAAATAAAAAATAAATAAAAATTTAACAAAACTAAAATAAATAAAAAATAAAATAAAAATAATAGAAAATAAAATAAAAACCAAAAAAAAAAATTTAAATAAAAAGCAAAATAAAAGTAAAGTAAAATGAAATGAAAATAAATTAAGCAAAATGAATTTAATCTTAAAAGCTTTTTTTACTAAATAAAACAAGAATGTGCTGTACTTTTACAATTTCTACTAAATTCAATAAAAGAAATAAGTAATCAAATAATATTAATGTAATTTTATGGTATAATAGAATGATGATACTATAGAATTAAAAAATTATTTTACAATAAAATTAAAATCCATTTGTAAATAAATTATCAGACTTAAGTTAATTTTTTTTTCAGTGCATAAGTATTTTACAATTTTTCAGAGTTTTAAACTGTGGCATCAACAGGTTCGTCAGCAACAACAACAACAACCATAACAAGAAGAACTCCAAATCGTTTGAAGTCCACGGAAGTCCAATTGGTCTAATCGGACCGCCTTTAATCTTTGACTCTGCGATGATTCCAATTGAAAGACACTTCCGCGTCGGCTTCTTTTTGTTTTTGTGGCGCTTTGTGGGTGGCAACCACTTACCCAACTTACCCAACACAGTGCACAGTGGCGCCCTCTGGCGGGAGAGGGGAAGGGGGAGGGGGAGGTGGATACGCACACACATATTTATAAAGGTAATTTTTAATATTTTATTGACTCGCGTCTCACTCGACAATTTGAATAGAAGAAGAAGCAGAAGAAGCAGAAGAGAATGCTTTGAACTTGTTTCTTCTTCTTCGTGTGATGAAATTTACGAACGATCAAAACTTAAAAAACACAGAAATTAGATCGATCGTAAATTCGATGAAATTATTCGTAAATAAAGAGAAACTAGCGAAACTTTTGATCTTGCCGAAAAGTTTGAATGTTTGAATCTTTTCAATATTATTCACAGTCAGTTTTTAATCATATTTGGAATGTTCTTTGTCAGAAAGTGAAATAAATGAAATTTTGAATGAACTAAATTTTAAATTGGAAAAGCAATGGCCGTGTTCACCAGAACAAATCGACAACAGAAAATCGATGAAATTCGCATGATTATTCTGGTGAAATGCAGTGATTAGCAATCATGACTTCAAAATTTGTGATTATGATGACTGAAAATTCATCACCAAAATAGTACGCTAAAATTTTCTGATTTTGATGCTTTGTTATCGAGCAAACAAAATACATGATTACTGATTGATTAGTTCTGATGAACGCGGCCAATTATTGACAATGATTCATTTATAGAACCGATTTCTAGATCAAACAACGTTCAACATGATGTTTGGCATGAAAATCGGATATGCTTTGAGAAAGTTATGCAAGTTTGTAGTCTGATAAAACTTTGGAATACCAACTTTACAAGCTGAAATTCTTGGTATTTTTGCAATGATTTTTTAACGGAATAATCAACTGCTTCAGAATCGACATTAAATGTCTTTTTATACTAATTATGACTTAGTACATAAGTAAATAAAAATTAAATGAATTAAAATTGGGGATCGGTTTCAGTTACAGTTTCGTTTATGTTCCCGTTTATGTTTTCGGTTATCATTTACGCAAAATTTTTATAAATCGGTTATTTAACGGTTACCGGTTTTTTGTTTGTTTTGGTTTCGAAATAACGGTATGTTTTCGGCTAACAAAAAATTATTTAAAATGTTGAAAACATGTAAATTTGACAACAAATATTCAAAAAATTCAAAAACTATACACAAATTAGAAAACAAAAACCATTTTTATTTTGAAAACCAGGATAACATAATTAAATATTTTGCTTGAACCTTATTAAATCGAACCTTATTAAAATTGAATGCAGAATGAATTTAGATGCCAAACCATGATCAAAATGACAATTTGTTTAAAAATCGGATCAGTTTTGACAAAGTTTTGAAATTTGAAAGATGTTTTTCTGATTTTCGGCTTAGCAACTTGACAAGTTATTGTCAGGAATTTAGATGCAAGTTTTAATATATTCATAGAACATTTGTGTTGTCGATATTTCCAAAAACAAGTCCGATTAAAGTAAAAAACATTCAATATTCGATATGGCATCGTGTTTCAGGGACTTTGAGAATCGAACTTGCCACAATGTATCGTACTTGCCACCTTTCATTGGGGACTACGTGGAGGAGTCCTTCCAACAGACCGTGACGGTGACAATGACCGAAAGAGGGACAGAGACGGACAGAGGGATGGAGCGCGAGACAGAGACAGAGCAACAGTTGAAGCCGGTTGGGAATTATAAGAAGGAATCGGAGAATCCGTTCTGGATTTCAGTCAGCGATTATCAACCGGACAAAGTCGGACTGGTCTATCGCTTCTTCCTCGATATCGGACATGTGGCGGACAAGATTGTCACCGCATCAAATTCCATGTATCTGAAGTATTCGAGTTTTACGGACTGCGAAATCGCCGTCAGCTACGACGGACAGAAAATCGGATATGGCGGCGATATTTTAGTGCGTGTCAAGCCAGAGAATCCAATAATCGAGCGCAAAATTGAAGAGGTAAACAAAATCGATAACAGCGAGGCGTGTGTTATCGAAATGGAGAATGTGAGGCCACAACAACAAATGCCACAAGTTGTGGCTGAGCAAATCAATCGCAATTCGATTCCAAATTTATCGATTCCCCGTCCAAATCGCAGCGTTCCCAAAACGGGATTTCTTCAATGGTTGAAGCAGAAAGTCTCGTACATGTTTTACTTTTATTGAGCTTAAATCTGGTTATATAAGTAGTTGAAATTAGAAATAGTAAGAGAATCGAGGCAATCGAACGATTTGTTATCGAGATGAAAATTCGCATTGTGCGGCGAGGTCATTATAGAATTTTTAATTACAATAAATCAATTTGAATAAAATGTAATTTTTCAATTTTATCAAATTGTCATTATGCGTAATTAATTCCTATGCACAAATGCATTTTATCGCGCCACACTCACACACACACTCACACGCACACTCACACACACACTCACACACACTCGAACTCACACATACACTCACACACACTCAAATACACACACGTTTGGGCGCCACATACCAAACAATTGTCTTTTCGCGATTGTCGACGCGATTAAGTAGAGGGAGAGAGTAGGAGAGGGAGTGAGAGTGAGAGAGAGAGGTGTAGAGGCAACTAATCGGACATTTGTTTTGTCAAAAATAATGCTGCTTAATTATTATATTTGTAATTTATTTGGCGCCCAACGCTTATCACAGATCCCAAATGCTAAAAAGAGTTCGGAATCGAGTTCGAGTTTGAGGCTTTAATGCCGCATTAATCCCGCACAACAGCAACAACAACAACAACAGCAACAATTACAACAACAACTATAATACTAGCAACAACAACAACAACAACAAGTTTGAATAAAATAGAAATGACAGTAACAAACAACAAAAGCAATTCAAATGCAGCCCATAGAATGCATAATTAATTTTTATTTTGATGACAACGTCAACGACAACGACAACGACAACGACAATGCAACGCACAACACACTCCTAAAACACAACAAACACACACACACTCACACACACATACACACACACACACACAACACACTCACACACACTCACATATCCCGCAGTCAGGTTTGTGAATGCACCGCAATTATTTTGAATTGCATAACTCTCATCTGGATTTGACTCGACAGGAACAACAGCACGAATCAATAGAATTGAATAGACATAGTATTATTATATAGTATTAAGATCTGTAGAATACATATAGACATACTATATATGTGAAACTATTTTTATAAAACGACACAAACTTAAGAGGGAGAGATGTGATAAAATGTCCTTAAAGAGTTACATCAATGAGCATTCAATCTGAAAATGAAGAGCAAGTGACGCAATGTCAATCAACTTTAAAGTAAATCAAAATGGAATATTCCAAAAAAAAAATAATTGTATTTTAAAATATATATTTTGTTTAAAAATATGGTATTCAAAATGAACTTTATTATTTTTCGAGATAAAAACTGGTTGGAAATCAGATAATCCTCCCATTTTCTTTTCCTTTCAAGATATTCCTGAATTTACTAATACAGTCGAACTTCCCTAACTCGAACTTCTCTAACTCGAATTTTCTCTAACTCGAACTAAATCGAGTGGCAATAGCGTTTACTGAGCAAATTTCATACAATTCTGCTTCCCTAACTCGAACTTCTCTAACTCGAAAATCTCCTTAACTCGAACAAAAATATTGGCCCGTACCTCTGTAAGTCGAATTTTTCGCGAAAATTTCCATTAAAGTTTGAATTTTTTTCCGTTTCTATTTTACGTTTTTGTTACCGGCTCGTTTTGATACTTAATATTGCTGAACATTTCCATATGGAGATGTAATATGATAGAATATTGCATCAAAAATTATTTAGGCTTGTGAATAAGCTATAGGAAAGATGTTCGTAATGTACTTCTTTGTCAGCGCGTCAGTGCAAGATTATTTACCATATCACCAGCACGGAAGAAATCTTTAAAATTATTTGTTAAGAAATTCAAAAGCGGACCAAAAAAATGAAGTGGCTGAAAAATATGGTATTTCATCGAAAACAGCTTTCATTATATAAAAAAACGGAAAATTAATTACGTCCTTTGAATCGGGAACATCTTCTGGATACAGCAAAAGAAAGATAAGACCGATTTTTAGGAATATCGACAGGTCTTGAACAAACTAGAATTTTTTTTAAATGTATTTATGAGTGAATAAAATTGTAGTTTCATTTAAAAAAACTAAAAAAAAAATTCCCTAACTCGAAGTCTCCCTAATCCTCGAACTTTTTCTTGGGATAATGGTGATTCGAGTTAGGGAAGTTCGACTGTATTTATAAATACTTTTACTACCACAAATTATTACTTATAATATTTGATGATCTGATTGGGGATTTTCGGGGTTTTCTCCAATTTATTTCCATTTTTAATATTTAATTTAAAAAATAATTTAATAAAATAAAAAAATAAAGAATAGTATTACAGTCGAACTTCCCTAACTCGAATCCCCATTATCCACGAAAAAAGTTCGAGTTAGGGAGACTTCGAGTTAGGGAAGTAGAATTGTATGAAATTTGCCTAGTATTGCCACTCGATTTTGTTCGAGTTAGAGAAACTTCGAGTTAGGGAAGTTCGACTGCATATATTTAATATATTCCAAAATAATCAAACGATATTTATGTAAATATTGAACTAGACTTTATTGCGTTTTCCAACACTATTTGGTTGTTAAAAAAGTATTTAAACGCCCCAAAAAGGATGTTTACACAGAGAAATACTTACATAAGTAGAAAGTGACAGTCAGAGATGGGTGAGAGTGAGAGAGGGAGAGAGTGCGAGTGAGAGAGATGCCAGCATGACAGATTGAACACAAATTAACCTCATTTGACAAAACAAAGCGAATAGCATTCAAATGGATAATTTGTTAAATAAATTGTGCGATTTTTCTGAATGTTTTTAAATATTTGCTGTTGTCACCGTTATGCTGTTCTCATTATTTTTGTTGTTTTTATTTTTAGCTGTAAACTGGTTATTTGCATTCGATAAATAATATAAAATTAAATATTTCTTTTGCTGTCCTTACATAGTTTTGATACACTTTGAAATGAGGAATATTTAAATAAAAGAGATAAGTAAATAAAAAAATAAAAAACAGTTGAAAAATAGGTCTAACTTATTTTTTGAAAAATAATCGGCATTTATAGGATAATAATAAAATAATAATAAGAATTTATGAAATGAGAAATTGAAAAAAATAAAATTAAAATATAATTATGACTAATTAATTTTTATATCACTACTGACAATAGAATATTTAAAATTCGTTTTTTTTTTTTTATATTATTGTATTTTGTTGTTGTTGTTATTAGAGGGTTAAGAGGAGAGATTTTCGGTAACAGATACAAATCCGTTTTATTTGTTTTTTGCATTTAGTTTTTGTTCTGTTTCTGGTCAAATGCTGTTTAATTTTTATGGCTATTTGTGCTATTTATTTGGTTAGCGGCTTCAACATAATGCGGCTGTCACCAATTACCGAATCCCCTTTCCACTCTCCACTTTTCTCTATTCTCCTCCACTTTCTATGTTTTCTTCCCACTCTGGAATTTGTCGCTGATGTCTGCAAATCCTCTAAAATTATAGCGCTCATTAAATTTTAAACAAAGGTGATTAGATTTTATAATTCACACACATAAAAGTTGTACAGTTGTGCTTATTATTTATTTAGAACAATTGCACAAAGTATTTTTGTATTTTTGTATTGCATTTAGTTGCTCCCTTATTTATTAGTTAGTTGTTAGCCAAAATTATAATGCATTATATTTGTCATATCGAAATGTGGGATCAACTGTTTCAATTGTTTCCTTTCCTTTGTTTTTTGCATTTGTTTTTGCAAACATTTAATTCATTTATTTTTCGGCAATTTTAGTTCTTTATAATTGTCAATTTTAATTAAATTCCACATGAAGGTATTGTAATTTTTGGGACTATCTAATATTCTCATTCCTAAATGGAAACTACATATTACTCAATTATTTAATACCAGCATAATTTTAATTAATTTCTATTTAATCGCAAATGCGATATTGTTGCCTTAGTGGCTCACAATTTTAATTTGAGGTTTAATTCAATTTCAATATTACTTTTTACTTCGCTGAGTCGAATTTTTAATTGTGAAGAGTTTTATTAACCGTATCAAGAAATTATATTTTATATAGCTCAGATGAAAATATTCATTTTTTAGCTTAAAATTTAATATTATAAACAGAATTTATTGAAATTTTGTCAGAAAATTGAGTATGAAGTCCAACTTTGGTTTGCTAAGTCTGAGAACTTTGATTAAACCATACCTGTAAATTTCGATTAAAATTACTAATCAATTAGATTATTTTTGGAAATAATTGTATATTGGAAATAATTGTACTATATAATTCACTAATCATATAATGATTGCGATTACAAAAAATATAAACAAATCTAAAATTAGTACAATTATTCAAAAATAATCAGAAAATATCAAAAATAATCCAAAATAATCTTTCTAATTATTTTGGATTATTTTTGATTATTTTGGCTACTTTGATTGTGAAATTTTAGATTAATTTTCAGAAATAATCAAAATTTATCAGAAATAATCAGAAAAAATAAAAATTATCCAAAATACTCAAGAAGATTATTTTTGATTTTTTTTGATTATTTTTGAATAATTGTAATAATTTAAGATTTTTTTTTATTAAATAATTGGGAAAAACCGAAACTAATCGTAATTTAATCATTAGTTCGACTTTTAAACAAAAATAATCTAATTACTAATGATTATGATTACCAATCATTATTTAACAGTTTTGTATTAAAACAGTATTATTTTAGATTTTTATTTCCCAAGTAAGCCGTGTTCTACTGTAATATAATACTATAATATATATACTGACTACGATTCTGTAGTATTAAACATAATTCTGTTTCAAAATGATTAATAAACTCTTTGAACATTTCAATACGACGAATCAAACATCGCCGCATTATGAAAGGCATCTCAACTTTGCGAATCCCGTGATGGCCGTAAGTTGGACAATAAAAAAGAACATATAGATATATAGATCATATACAAAAACCCTTAAATAGGAACGATGTGAGCAGATCACACTGTTGGAGCCCAATGAACGCTGTGATTTTGCCAAAAATGGACAGTCGTGTTTGCAACACGTCTATATCATCAATTACAACAAGTACTTTTATTGCACTTGCGATGCGAATGATCTCTCCCGCATTATCTGTGTGCTCATGTTGATCTCCGTTTGTTGCATGCAATTTTGGATTATTTTTGTGACCACCATAAAATTGTGAGTAGTTTAAATTTAAGGTGAAGGTCTAAAGAAAAACCCCTCAAAAAAAAAGAAAGAAAAAAATACAAAATTAGAGGGCAATTTATGATGAATTTAGGTGCAAAAATTATTTCCGGGTCTCCAGTAGTTTTTTTTAATTTTAATTTTGAAATTTTATTGAAAATGAAAATTATGGATCTTTTTTTTTGGCGGTGTTTTGCATAAACAAGACCTCGACCGAATTTAATTACCAAGACTTTTATAATCTTCCCATTTGATTTTCAGTTTTGTGCCGGCTCTGCAGATAATATCTAAGTTTCTGAAACTGAACGAATATGTCGCTGGTGTCACGATCCTAACTCTGGGCAACAATGCGCCCGTTCTGATCAATACATTCTTCGGTCAGACTTCGACGGCTCGACACATTTACACGGACTCGATGTCGCTGAATCTGTTCGAATCGATTTTCACCTCCGCCTGTATCATGTGGGTCACGCCCTTTGCCATCGACGGCACCTTCTTCCTGCGCGACGTGGGATTCGTGCTGCTCTACATCTCGTATGTGGACTTCGTGTTCAAGTTGAAGGGCGGCGAGATTGACATTGTGCGAGCTGCCTCCATGGTGAGCGTATACGTAATATATATAACGGTCATCGTACTCGATCAGTACCTGCAATACTGCAAAGACAAGGCGAAGCAGAAGCTTAAAAGAGAGACCCAACTCAGTATGATCGAGAACCAAGTCCTGCCCCCGGTCAGTAATCAGTCGCGAAGAAATCTCGACATCGCCAACACTTATCACTCGGCGAATAAACGACTCGTGAAGCAATTCTTCGAGGCCTTCGACGTTCTGGACAGACACAACTTCAACAGCCAGTGGACGGTGGTCAAGCTCTGGGCCTTGATCAAGCTGCCTCCATTGATCTTCCTGCGTCTGTTGATTCCCCAGCTGAACTTTCATGAATCATCCTTCAAGTGGTCCAAGCTGCTGCTGTGCATTCAAACCACGTTGACGCCCATTGCACTTATCTTTGCCTACAGTGAGTCCGAACAAATAATGCTCTTTACGATTCTATTGCTCAGAATAGAAAAATTAGGAAATAATAAGGAATACAAATTAGGAATCGAATAATTAGGAATCCAAAACTACGAATCCAAAATTAGGAATCCAAAGTTAGAAAGACTTAAATTGGGAAAGCAAAAATTGGGAAGACAAAAACTGGGAAATCTAAGATTAGGAAAACATAAATTGGGAAAACAAAAATTGGGAAATACCGAAATACCGCGTGATTTTAAAATCGAGTAATTATGAATCCAAAATTACGAATCCGAAATTATAAATATAGTTATTAGGAATTCATAATTAGAAAGACAAAAATTGGGAAAACAAAAATTAGAAAAACCGAAATCAAAAATATTTTATTAAAAATCGCACGATTTTAAATAACCTATTCGGGGGTGCCACAGAAATCGCTTTCGCTTGAATTTCACTTAAATTTCATACAAATTTAAGCAAAATTCAAGCGAAAGCGATTTTTGTGGCACCCCAGATTGTTAATTTCGGCTTTTTCGCGCGATTTTAATAAAATATTTTTGATTTCGGTTTTTCTCCTATTTATTACCAAAAAGACATCATATGTTAAACCATTTATTTCAAAATCAGGACTTCGATTTACTCGAATCATTTATTTTAAAATCTACTTGTTTATATTGTGTGCTACCTCTTAGATCTCCAATATTCTGCTAGCATTTCTTTTCTTGAGATCTTTTAATTAAAAGAAAGCCATTATATATGTATTAGCGAAAATTATTTTAACCTGTTTTACTTACATGATTCAGCCAATTCTCATTGTTTTGTTTGTTTTTCGTTTGTTTTTGCCATTCATTTTAGTTGACATTGTTTACATTTTCGTACCGAACGGCAAATTTCTAGCGTTGCATTCGAAAAAAATCGGCTCGAAACCGATTAGAAACCTATGAAATAGGAACATCAGTAGGAGATGGTGGAACGGATGGGGAAATTTCGGCACGGGTAAAACTATAGGCAAATCAGAAAATTTGATGGCAGATGTTAGATGTTGCTCAGTGTGAAAAGGGCATGAGTCGTATGTATTGAGTAGCGATTTAAGACGGCTCTCTACCCTTTCATATTTTGATTTTTTTTTTCGGGCCTATCTCTAATGACAGGAAACCCAACGATACCTTTTCCTTTTTGTACTCAGAATATTATTTTAGTTGAAATTCCTGTTTTATGATTCCGAATTTTTTCTTCCCAATTTTGGATTCCTACAATTTTATTCTTGGTTATTTTTTTCTTTTTTAAAACTCCTAATAAAAGTTTCGGAATTCGTATAAAGTTTCGCTCTCTTCAAATAGTAAATCAGATTTTATTCCTTAGCTTTGGAGTCTAAGCAGAATTCTTTTGTTTGGAGTGGAATTGCATTCTTTGTCTGTCTTCCCATTTCCGTTACGATCTTTGCCTACACACGAACGGATGCGGTGCCAAGATGGAATCGATACGTCGCCACTTTGACCATTGTCAGTTGTGTTTCAGTCACTTATTTTGTGGGCAAGGAACTCGTCTTCTGTCTCGAGTCCTTGGGCATTATTCTGAATCGCAGTCACACCTTTATCGGATGCACCTTGTACAGCTGGGGCAATGCCCTATCCGATTTCATGGCCAACATAAGTCTGGCCAAAAAGGGCTATCCCCGCATGGCCTTTTCCGCTTGCTTCGGTGTGTCTATATTCAGTAAGTCCATTTCTATCATACTTATCACTTGCTTAAATTGTTTTCTTAGGCATCTGCACCTCCATTTGCATTCCCATATTGTACCAAGCGACTCAATCGAAAACGGGCATCGTTAAGGTGAGTTCTTAAATCTAAAATCTTTATCTGATCTGTCCTATTTTTGCCCATAGCTCACTGAAGGCACTGTGGGTGAAACGGCTTCCATTATCTTGATTATATCACTCATAACACTCATCTTGTATGGCATTACCACCAATTTTATGCTCCGTCGCACTGGCGCCATTATTGGCATTACCCTCTACGTCCTGTTCCTGACTTTCAGCATCTCCAGCGAGTTTGAATTCACACATGCCTTCGGCACGGATCACAGCTTGGATCGCAGCTCTTACAATGACAAATATGCCGACAGCTAAACAAATTAAATAATCATTTCTGAATTTCTTTTGTAAAAGGATGTTTGTCGAAGAAAAGTTCAATAAAATATATATGAATTTGAAAGACGAAAGCAATATATTCAGGAAAAATTGAAAATTCAATTCCGTATGGATGTGGATTTATTATTATAAAGCAAGAAACTTTTACTGTACGACTTTTGAGCAGATCGCTAGTTTAGCGAAAAATCGCTAAAAAAAACTAGTCGGCGGTGCTACAGTCGAGCGGTACTCGACTGTCGGAGACCCCGTACTTATTATAAAGATATCTCAAACAACAAAAAGATTTTCATACTAAGACTTAATTTGGACTGATCGTTCCTATGGCAGCTATATGATATAGTAATCCGATTTCAATCAAATTTGGTCAGTATGTACGGGACCATCTTTTATACAAATTCTGTTAGTTTGGTTGAAATATCTCGAACAGCAAAAAAGTTTTCCATACTAAGACTTGATTTTCAACTGATTGTTCCTATGGGATCTATATGATATAGTAGTTCGATTCCAACCAAATTTGGTCAGTATGTATGGGTCCATCCCAAATGCATATTCTGTCAGTTTAATTTAGTTATCTCAAACAACAAAAAAGATTTTCATACTAAGACTTGATTTTCAACTGATTGTTCCTATGGGAGCTATATGATATAGTGGTCCGATCCAAAATCTAAAACAAACTCGATCTGCTCTTAATATAGACGAACCTACATACCAAGTTTGGAGTCTCTAGCTCTTATAGTCTCTGAGATCTAGGCGCTCTTACAGACGGACAGACGGACAGACAGACAGACGGACAGACGGACATGGCTATTTCAACTCGGCTGTTGATGCTGATCAAGAATATATATACTTTATGGGGTCTGCCACGCCTCCTTCTGCCTGTTACGCACATTTTTTTTTGTGACAAAGTTAATAGACCCCTTTACTTTTTTAAAGTACGGGGTCTAAAAAACCAGCTAGAGTCGACACCCCAAAAAAGTTCCAAAAAGACTGCAGCTACAGATGTGTTCTAAATATATTGTTGAAAAGGTATTTTGAAGGGCTTTCAACTGCCAAACTATTTTTTTTTTTAAATATCGTTCGTCACAAAATTGAGTTTTAAAAATTTTGGGGCATGGAAATGTTTTCGTCACTAGACTTTTACCTTGTAATGATGTTTTTTTTATTATTTATAATCACCATAAATAAGTTAAACATTAAATGGACCAAAAAATATATTTAAAAAATATTTAAATAAATGGTTTTGAAGAAATCAATGTTTTGAAAAAAGTAGCTATTATCTCTTTTTTAAGTACTGAAGGGCAATCGGCGATGTCCCTCAAGGGAAGTTAAGGAATAATTATTTCGTTGGCACCTCGGGTTGTCAAATTCCCACTTTGAATTCATTTTTGAAGAAATTAAGCTCTTGGATGCTCAGGCTATACAGGGTAAAAACTTTTTCCATGAGTGAATAAAAAATCCGATATTAAGTGTGAATATAAGACGATCAAAAGCAGCCGACTTTTTGGTGGAATATATCATTTCTTTCAATAAACAGGACAAAAATCAACAGGAATTTGGAAACTCACTGATGTTAAACTGACCAATTCTTCGAATCAACCGATATGGAAATCAATCTTATTGCGCACATAATTATAAAATTGAAATAGAAACATAATCAATAAAAAAGTAACAGAGTAAGCTCTTTTTGATCAGTTAAAAGTAAGTAAAATATTAAATAAAAATAATGACTGTTTCAGTTATTCATTATGGCTAAATCAAACAAGACTTACATAATTGGGCGTAAAAGAGTTCGCTGGATTTGTCTAGTGGCCATATTGATCTGTACGCTGCTGTACTTCAAGATATATAGATATAATGAATCGGATCGGGACTTTTTCTTGGAGGGATACTTTGTGAACACTTCGGGATGTCGGATGCTGGCTTTGAACCCGTTTTCAAAGACGGCATTATCATATCTCGACCGATCGGAGCCCATGAAATGCAACAAAATGAAACTGTTGGACGCCAAAACCATTAAAGGTGAGAACTATTTGGTGTTGGCCATGTCAAGAGAGGAGATTGTAAAAGTTTGCAATGTGGAACGAATTTCCGAGGTGTATTGTAAATACAAGATGATCGAACGGCTGAACGATAATCTAAATAAACGTACGGAATCGAGAATGTTTCCCTTAAGCAATCAGAAGAAGCAAATCAAGCTGAAAAGTGGACCGATTATTGTGAGAGTCCAGTGTTATGTGGAGAACAATCAGACCATCTACCACGATGTTCACTTCCTTCTGCCAGAGCCACAGGATCAGGATCATCACAGCCGATCATCTCGATCGCGCGGAAAGCATTTATCGGTCATGATAATCGGTATCGATTCCATCTCACACATGCAGTTCCTGCGATCGATGCCTTTATCGAAGGCTTACATTGAGACCTTGCCCCATGTGGAGTTCTGGGGCTACAATCGAGTTGGACACAATACCTATCCCAATCTGGTGCCTCTTTTCAGTGGGCTGAACGAAACGGAGCTGGAAAACGACTGTTATAATGGTGAAAAGAGCTTCGACAAGTGCAAGTTCATCTGGCAGGACTTCAAGGCAGCGGGATACAACACAAGCTACGCCGAGGACAACAGTGTGATTGGCACATTCAACTACTGCAAATGGGGATTCGATGGGCAACCCACCGATTTCTATTTGCGAACTGTAATGCTGGAGGTGGATTTGTTCACCCGCTACAGCCTCGATGAACACGAACTAGTTCACTGCTCCGGAGGTCGCAAGTCTGCGGAAATTCTGCATGAATTCATCTACAAGATGATTCCCCAACTGCAGCAAGGACCTCACTTCTCAGTCTCCTGGGAGACTCAAGGAGTCCACGACTACTTCAGCTATGCAAGGTTTTTGGATAAGGATTATGTGAAACTGTTTAAGCGCCTGAGATCAAGTCACATTTTGAGTAATACCTTCGTTTTCCTCATGGCGGATCATGGACTGCGAATGGGTTCATTCCGTTCCACATCCCAGGGAATGCTGGAGGAATCGCAGCCCCTTCTGATTGCCATCTATCCCAAGTGGCTGGAGGAATCTTATCCCCGGGCCATGTCGAATCTTCGGAGAAATGCTCACAGTCTAGTGACAACTTTTGATTTGCATGCCACGCTCAAGGATTTGACTAACTTAAGTTTACTTAATGACGCTCATATTGAGAAACAATCGATTTTACTTCAGGATCAAATAATGCCCCGTGGTATTAGCCTATTTCTGCCCATACCGGAGACACGCGACTGTGAATTGGCCAGCATTCCAGCTGAATTTTGTCTGTGCCACAAACTGCATCAGATTCCCGCAACGGATAAAAGATGTGAGAGAGCTGCTCGATTTATGGTGAACAGAATCAATCAAATCATTCAGAGCAATCCACGTTGCCAGTCATTGGTGTTGAATGGAGTTCAGGATGCATACCTTCTGAAGAGAGGAAATGATCAGGATATTTTTGGACTGAAGGTTCGATTTCATACACAACCCGGCGAAGGATTCTTTGAGGGAACTGCGACATTTTCCGGAAATACACTGATGTTAAATGGACCAATTCTGCGAATCAACCGATATGGCAATCAATCTTATTGTTCGAATGATTATAAAATTGAAATGTACTGCTATTGCTCAGAATAAATCTATATTCATAATCAGAGTAAGCTCTCTTTGATCTGTTATACTTATTATAGTAAATAAACATGACAAAATCAAACAAGAGTTACACAAATGGGAGCAAGAAAGTTCGCTGGATTTGTCTAGTGGCCATAGTGATCTGTACGCTGCTGTACTTCAAGATAAATAGATATAATGAATCGGATCGGGACTTTTTCCTGGAGGGATACTTTGTGAACACTTCGGGTTGTCGGATGTTGGCCTTGAATCCATATTCAAAGACTGCATTATCATATCTCAACCGATTGGAGAACATGAAATGCACCAAAGTTAAATTGTTTAATGCCAAGACAATTCAAGGCAACAATTACCTGATATTGGCCATGTCTAAAGAGAAGATTGTTGAGGCTTGTGATGTGAAAAGGATTTCCGATATTCGTTGTGAGTATAAAATTATCAAGCGACGAGATGATTATGAAAATGAATATTCGGAAACCAGAACTTTCCACTTGAGAAATGAGAAGAGGCAAATTAGGCTAAAAAGTGGAGCTACAATAATACGAATCCAATGTTTTGGACGCCAAAACCAATCTGTCTACCACGGTGTGCATTTCTTTGTGCCCACTCGAAGTCCTAAACTTAGTCAGAGTTCTTTAGATAAACGCTTATCCGTCATGATCATAGGCATCGATTCCCTGTCACACATGCAATTTCTGAGAACGATGCCCCAATTGGCTGCCTATATAAAAAGGCTGCCCCATGTGGAGTTTTGGGGCTACAATCGGGTGGGCAGGAATACTTATCCCAATCTGGTGCCTCTTCTCAGTGGATTGAGCGAAAAGGAACTTGAAGCTCAATGCTATAATGGCCAGATGAACTACGATAAGTGCGATTTGATCTGGAAGCACTTCAAGGCAGCCGGATACAATACAAGCTATGCCGAAGATACTTTTATTGGCGGCACATTTAACTATGGCAAGTGGGGATTCAAGAAGAAACCAACCGACTTTTATCTGCGGCCTGTGATGCTGGAAGTGGATAAGTTCACCCGTTACAGCATCGATGCCCAGGAGGACATTCACTGCTCGGGAAGTCGCAGGTACGCGGATATTCTCTACGAATTCATCTACAAGATGATTCCCCATTTGAGAGACGGGCCTCAGTTCTCGTTCTTCTGGCAATCGCAGGGAGTGCACGACTATTTCTCGTATTCTCAGCTCTTGGACAAGGATTACCTGAACTTGCTGAATCGCTTGTGGTCGAGTCGTATTTTGAATAATACTTTGGTTCTCCTCATGTCCGATCATGGCTTGCGTTATGGTTCCTTTCGATCGACCAACCAGGGAATGTTGGAGGAATCGCAGCCCCTTCTGATGGCAATCTACCCCAAGTGGCTGGAGGAATCTTATCCCCTGGCCATATCGAATCTTCGGAGAAATGCTCATAGTCTAGTGACAACTTTTGATTTGCATGCCACCCTCAAGGATTTGACTAACTTAAATCTGCTCAATGACAGTAATATTGAATATCGCTCGATGTTACTCCAGGAACTAGATAAAAATATCCCTCGGGGTATTAGCCTATTTCTGCCCATGCCAGAAAGCCGTGACTGTGAATTGGCCGGAATTCCCTCGTCCTTCTGCCTCTGTCAGACATTTAGTCTGATGGATACCACGGATGAGAAGTCTTTGCAGGCTGCTAGCTTTATCATAGAAAACATCAACAATCTGATCAGCAGCTACAAACAATGTCAGATTTTGGGACTTCAAAGTATACAAGAGGCCTATGTTCTCAATCGGAACCAAATTCAGCGAGAAGTCGAGGTCAAAGTTCGAGTGCAAACGAATCCGGGCAAAGGTGAATTTGAAGGCATTGTCCGGTTTCTGAAAAACTCTCTGGTTCTCAACGGACCTATACTCCGGATTAACAAATATGGAAATCAGTCTTATTGTGTGCAGGATTATCGCATTGAAATGTATTGCTATTGTTTCTAAAGGAAGCTAGAGAAGTGAAGTATTGTATATCCATCTGCAATTATACCAAAAATTTAAAAGATTTGTTAATTCTAATAAATTTTAAATCTCGATCAAAGTATTTTCTCTATTATAGACTCTGCGAATTATCTTTTAGCATTAGTTTAATAAATAATTGTAAGGCAGCGTATTAGCTGAATACATAGATTCCATTTTCCGACTGATTCAAAGTCAAGCCAAAAAGCACGATAACGGCAATTACTATAAAGCATTTATACTTTTGGAAAGCGCCAAAGTTATCACTCTGTCTCACATTCACATCTACATCCAGTTCCATTTCCAGTTTCTGTGCCAGTTTCGGACTCTCAGAGTGAGCCCAGCTCCGCGGCATTTCAATTTGACGAACTGATAAATGTCAAATGGTTTATGACACTGTCGAGCTATATTTATACCCTTACAGAGGGTATTATCAATATTTCATGCGGTGTGTGACGCATTTAATGAATATAGTCTGAATGAGGTCTGACTCTGAGAGATTATTTAGAAAGCACTGATAAAGAAACAAACTGATTTCTAAAATCAATAATATTTCAAGATAAATTTTTTTTTTTTAAATAAAAAAGCTTGCAAACATTTTACAATAATGATGTTATCTATGTTTTTAATAGTTTTTGGTGCTGAACTCATTTATAGACGAAATATTTTAGTCTCGAAAAAAAAAATTCTAATTTAGGATTATAAAGGAAAATTATAAAGGAAAAATCTTAAATTCATTTCTTAATCATACAAATTTAATCTTTTTACAAGTATGTATTTATATATTTTATATTATATCTATAAATATTATTATAGAGTGTATTCTGTATTCGACATACTAAAGTCTGACTTTTCTATGTTGTTTTTCATGGTATCACTGCGGACGGCAGTCCGCGCTAG
>JBAMBJ010002971.1:0-29065 GCA_037043495.1 Drosophila recens | reverse complement strand
TTTGGGACTCTCTCCTACATACTGACCAAATTTGGTCAAAGTCGAATGACTATATCATATAGCTGTCATAGGAACAATCGGATGCAAATTAACTTTTAGAATCAAAAACTCTGTTGTTGTATGAGATATTCTAACAAAACTCACTATTTTAAAAAAGTTCGAAATTTTCAATGGGTACTTAATATGTTAAGGAAAGTTTTGTATTATTCAAACGGGACATTAATGACCTTTCCATCGATGCCAAAATGTACATGAAGTAAGCTCAAATTATGAGTAGATTTAACTTTAATTTTGTCAAAATATTTATGCCGTTGAGTGTGTCTCAACGTTTTGATACAAACAAACAAAAAGACTGTTCATCTCATTTTCGGAAGGCAACTAAAAATTTCCAAATTAATTATCTTTTGAATCAGTGGTCGCATATTGATGATCGAGGTGTCATTCATTTCGATAAGAATAATTAAAAATTAAGAGATGTTACCAAAATGCTCCAACGGCCCCACACCCTGCCAACATTCAAATTTTGTTTCCAAAAGTCTTAGTATGCAAATTTGTTAGTTGAACTGATACCTTTAATCGGTATATATGTAACTCGACCTGATCGGACAGTCATAGCAAATTTTCCACTCTTCTTGTATATATTGGTAGTCGCCTTTCGCACCCTTCGTGCTGCTTTCGTCACTTGCGCGGACTGCCGTTCTTTAAAATAAGATTGGCATTCGGAACATTAAGATAAAAGATTCGTTATACATACAACAAATAGCTTTTTGCGCAGTGCCGAATGCGAAGAATTATACTCAGATATCCTCGTAGCTCTGTGATCCATACATAAATGATAAACAGAGCTCAATTTGTTTTAATTGTTATAATTAATTTGAATATTAGTTGTTATACCTTTTTAGCTTTAATGAAATGAAATATGTTAAAAGGAACGATAGTTTTTGCCCATCTCTAACAAATTTAGTAAAGAGACATTCATACTAGAGGTGGAGAACTATCGATGGCACTATCGGCACTATCGATGGTCAAGCACTATCGAGCCGCCATCGATGGCAGACTTGCACTATCGATAGTGGGCGATAGTTTTTTACGACGCACAACTCGTCACAGAAAGACGCGCATTTGGCAGCTGCAGAGCCTCGGACACATTTAAGTTCTGTTTTTTAATATTTACATATTTTTATGACATGGACAAGTTCCTTACTATAGTCGAAAAAGGTAAAGAAGAACGGAACGAAACTGAAAAGAGTCCGAGTGCATGTTCAGTAGGCTGGACAAAAAGAGTTAGTTCGTCGAACTTTGGCTATTACAATAGCTTATAGCAAAGCATTATTATTAATAACGAATTTTATTTATTTTAATAATGTCTAAATTAATACCAATTTCAAATTTTAATTGGAATTTTATAAAAAAATTTATAATTTTTGGAATTTAATATACATATGTGCTCAAATTAACACACTATCGAAAACTATCGATAGTTATCGATGGTTTGAAAAATAATATCGCTGACTATCGATGGTGCCGACTATCGATAGTTCTCCACCTCTAATTCATACATATTAACATAACAGCAATCGAGTGACTCTCAGCGTCCGTTATTATATGATGATGATGATGACGATAAACAAAGAGAGAGTCAACACGCGTTTACAGAGTCATGGAGAGCGAGAGAGCCCACAACAGCTCGAGCGAAGAACAACGTGAGCGAGCCTCAGTGCACGTTAACAAAAACAAGAAGAGAGAGCGAACATTAGTCCAAGCAGGTGACTGCAAGAGCCGACACAAGGAACGACACACACAAACACACACAGGCTGAAATAGGAAATCTGCGAGTTGGCTTCGCGCAGCAACCACACAACAGTAGAAAGAGAGCGCTTACTGTAACCGAAGCCAAAGTATGATAATGCAGCGACCGAAAGCCAAACGAAAAATTAGTCGTCTAGGAAGCGCTTTGCAAAGCAGACGCAGTGGCAGTTCGTCGATCAAACGTCGAAACATGTCAACTGGCTGCATCCGCCACGCAAATCAACAATGTCACGTGTAACAACTTGTGTTGCGAACTCACCTTTATCAAACATCTAGTGACGACAGGATTTTTAAGTCCCAATATTTCTGATATCCAATTTTGGGATGAACGTCATTAAATATGATATTTGAAAAATTGCAAAAAAAATTAATACATCTTGGCATCAATTTTAACATGCTTGAATTTTTCTGCTAAACTAGCGGCTTATCTTTCATTGAGTCATAGCCGATCAGGCTAACATGAAAACCTTAAGGCCCTATTCTCTTTCAGCAAAAAATTTTTTCGACTTTTTTTTTTGCATTTATTTATAGCTTGGGTAGTTGTGAATATGCCCCTAAAAGGATTTTTAGAAATTCGAAATACTTAAGGAGATACGGCCATTTTTATCCAGCAATGTTAATGTTAATGCATGTGAAGTCAAAACTTTAAACGCGTTTATCTCGAAACCACGTTTTTCGAGCTGGCGGCCACGATTCCGCCAGTTCTACTGAACCGATTTGGATGAAACAAAGTTTCATCGACGTAGAATTATCCCCATTCTGGCCCGTAGTAAAATAAAAATGTTGCGATTTTTTTTACTATTTTTTTTTACACTAAACTACAAAAAAATGAGTCCAAATTCGATTTGTCAATTCAAGTGGCCGCCATTTTGTCAAAAAAAATCGCAAAATTTTTTTTTACTACGGGCCAGAATTACATCTATACTGATTATAACCCCGTTTTTTTTTTCATTTCCGACGCTCCGGAGACCCGGAATCGTGGCCGCCGTGACGACACCTTTTTTTCAACCCCCAACTTTGAAGTCTCATTACTTTTTGAACACCCCTCGTGTCGAGGCAAACAATTTTTTTTATTTTCTTTCATTCATTACTAATTCAATAAAAAAAACAAAATTCAAATATCTTTTTGCGTTTTCAAATGAGAATTTTTACAAAAAGGTCCAAAAACAGCAAGCTGAAGGAGAATAGGGCCTTAAAGCTATGACGCTTTGATACAAAAAAAAGTCCATTTATGATGACTTTAGGTGAACAATTTATTTGGGGGTCTTCTCTAATTTTGGTAATGGTCCAGTCTATGCGGCACACCTCCAAAAAAAAAAAATCCAAAATTAGAGCCTGATTTAAGATGAATTTAGGTGTACAATTTATTTCCGAATCTTTTAGTTTTTTTTTTTAAATTTTTAAATTTTAATAAAAATGAACTATTTTTTTGTTCTCTTGTGCATGTTGAATAATTTTGAACGTTTACCAGCACTACTTTTTCATATTAATTTTTAACGTGATTTCCAACACTGTACATCGGAATCATGTCAAAGATTTAAATAAAAAAAATTTTACTTATTGAAAATAAGCAAATCTCTTTGGATAAAATTTGGTGGTTTTGGAAAGGACTAGTATCGCTTTCTTTATCGCCATATTGAAAATACAATTGAACATACGGTACATTGAAAACGTGTCTAAGTGCTGGCACCAGGGTTGACCTAAAAGCTCTCTGGGTGGAAAGGGGCGATATATGTGGTCTGAGTGTATATATATTATATATATATACATATATAAATGTATATGTATTTGTCAGTGGATTTTAAAGTGTGCGTGTAATTGATTTGGATAATAATTGTATTTAAATTGTTCCTGTTGTGTTTGTTCTTTTGATTTTATGTCTGATTTTTAATTAAAATTTTTTATATTTTTTTTTTTCTGGAAAGGACCGATTTGATACCAAGGCATCATCAATAATATTGGTCAAGCGCAAGGTCAGGGGAAATGGCATAGGGTCATCATCAATCAGTCATCAATCGTCAAAATCATAAAACATGTCAAGGGCAAGGTCAGGAAATCAATTCATGTGGTCATAATTAAAAAAAAATCGAGCGCGCGATTTCTTCAGCGTCTTCTTCATCGAAGGAATCTTCACACCGGACCCCGTACACTTCTGGCCAAGGCTCGATTTCAGTATTGGGCGATTGGCGGATTGAGAACTGTTACGAAGGCGATCAGAGGATGTGTAACGTGCTCCCGAGCGAGGCCAAGCTTTGTTGAACCAATGATGGCAATGATGTACATATGTATGTACATACACACATGCGATCTTTAAATATATAAGTACATGCTGAAAAGAAACCTAATACATATATAAATAAAACAATTTTTTTCTTTAATTATCAAAAATTTTTATTTTTTATTTATTGGCTGGGTTGTGCCGGTAGCACATTGCCATCGGCGTCCAAAGGAATCCATTGGACCACCGGACGTGGTTGTGCCGGTGGCACATTGGCATCGTCGTCCAACGGAACCCATTGGGCCGGCTGGATTGCCGCCTGGGCTCTTAAGTCGTCAATCCTGACCCATCCAGGCGGGGCCGTTGCTGGGGGACATCTGCTGGTTGGGCCGCTGCTGGTGGGGCCGCTGCTGGTGGAGCGTCCTCACACCCCTCACAACACTTTCCGCATAGGTGATGGCAACGGCACGCACAAGAGCCATATGCCGGTGGCGTCCCAAAGTGGCGCCATCCTCCTAAAACGCGTCCACGGCCACTCCACTGCTGCTGTGGAGCCCACTTCTGAAATAAAAATAAGATTTCGTTTGCGAATACATTTTATAGTGATCGTTACAAGCAGGGATTAAAACCCTAACCGAAACCGTAACCTTAAACCGGTAAAAACCGATTGAAAGTTAAAACCGTAACTGAAACCGTAACCGAAAAGAAAAATTTTCATTTGACCGAAACCTTTAAACCGAAACTCTGTTAACCGAAATAACCGTTTAGTAACCGTTTGACTTATAAGGGTTAATTTCGGTTTTTTATAAATCAAACAAAAAAATTATTTGTAATTTTTAATTTTATTTTTGATTTTTATTTTCTTATGTTTAATTTTGAATTTTATTTGTGACATTCATGATTGAGTTTTCATAGCACTGAATATGCGCAAATAAAATAAATTTGTTAAATATTAAAATATGAAATTTTTTTTTGGGAACCGAAACCATACCGGTATTTCAAAACCGAAACATACGAAAACCGGTTCACCGTTACGAAACCTTTATTCAAAGATTTTGCGTAACCGATAACCGAAAACCGAAATTGTCGGTCAAAGTTGAAGAATATTTTCTGCGCATATTTTGCGTGTCAATTGTTTCAAAAAAAAATTTTTTTTTGTCTAAATCGTATATTTTATTCAAATTTCATTTTTAAAATAACAATATTATATTTTAAAAGTACTTTTATTAACCTAATAACATAAAACGAAAAAAAATTTTTTTTCACTACTTATATGACATTAATTTTATTCATTTTTTGGTGGTGGATTATTCTCTACAAAATAATCATCAATATTTAAGTCCATATCTAGTAAACTTAACATTTCGGAACTGTAATTCCTTTCTTCCAAGTCCTTTCGAGAACTAGCGTGTCTATGGAACGCAATAAGGGGATCTGAGGAGGCCGCCAGCATGTTGAAAAGGTCTTCTGCCTAGTTCGTGAAATCTTGCAAATATTTGTGTATCTAAACTTTTTTTAGTCCTTGTTTTTGCATTCCTGTGCTTCTTCGGACAACTCTCCAATTGGCAAACATTGATACTCAATTAAATCTTTTCCATGAGCCAAAATCCTGTGTACCGTAGGAGTAAGTTTCTTCTTAGGGTACATTTCCGTCAGAAGTTGTGCTGTTTTTGATGCATAGTCGTCAAACTTTGAACTATTTATCATTTCTCTACAGTTAATAACATTAAGAATATCAGCAAACCTTCTTATAATCTCATTATGAACATCAGTTATTTGAGAAGTCACCTCATCGTTTGCAAAAAATCTTCTGGACGTGTTTCCATCGTTCGTATTTCCGTATCCGTGTTTTGGGCAATCCACTTTCAGTGCAAGCTTGCTGCAAAATTCATCTTGAATAATTTTTTTAGCATAGCACTGCTCGTCACTCGTTGAATCGTCCAAACTTTGAAATTGGGGTTGGGTCTTTTTACAAATTGCACACCTTAAAGTTGACGAGGTGTTTGTAATATCATTTAAGACCTTGCCATCAATCATTGTAAGGTAAAACTTAAAATCAATTGTCAATGTTTTCCCATTCTGGGTTTCAATAACCGTTGGCTTCAATTGATCAATTTGATTTTTTATGTCGCTTACAGTTGATCTTGTCAATTCCGATGTCTCCTTTGCATATTTGAAGAATATTGGACGGCAATAGTGAACAGATGACGGTCGAAGATTTCTCCAATGCTCAGAACTTTCACTTCTCAGGTGCAAGGGAACTAGGGATGCCATAAACATATTTTCATCGGAAATAGTTTTATTTTCTGTATGTATCACTTGTTTGTATGCACTTTGTCCGGACGATCCATCACAGCCCCACTTATTCAGTAAAGTAAGTCGTTCGGGAAGTTTATTTACTTTCTCTTCAGGCAAACTTTGAATAAGACGTCTCGCAGTGTGATCCATTAGGTCTTGAAGTTTAACTTCCACAGAAATCTCAGATACGGTGACATTGGCGGGAACAGCTTCCTTCTTAGCAGATCCAATTTTTTTATATCCGGGTAGAACATCAACATTATGTCGTTGTAAGGAGGACCGTAAAATGGAATACTTTTCCTTCGTCAATCCCAAGTCAAGAAATAAACAGAAGGCCTCTTCAGCAGAATACTTGGTAGCCGTGGAATCCGGTGGCATCGGAATGCTTTCCTTTATCCTGGTCAGTCTTTTTGGGCTTGCAATCGTCACTGCTTTTGTAATTTTCGCTTTTGTTTTTTCCTGGACTTTCACATATTTTGAAGATAGCGCTTCCGATAGAAGCTCCGTAGGTATCGCTTCTGTAGCATTATCAAGCTTGCGTTTCCTTGTGTAGGTCGAACACTCTTCCAAGGATTTGGTCGGTCTTCCTCTGCCCCAGCTAGTTGATGGTTCAGCTTCTCCTTCTGCCTCTTCGAACAACGTAAATGCATCTAGCCAGTCTGAATGTTTTTTTGTAGTAATCGACTGAATGATAGCAAGACCGCCATCTTTTAGCTATATTAAAGTACACGCGTTTGATATTTTTTGTCATATCTGGCTGAACGTTCTCTAGAGAAATGTTCAATTCTTTTAGAATGGACAGCATAAATCCATATGTGTCTTTATTGTCTCTGAAAAGTTCCAAACACTTTGCCGCGACGCTTGAAACGTCAAAAACTGAATAGTTTTCTCAGATAACATATTGACTATTTATTCTCTTTTTTCTATGAAACCTAGTTAGATTAATTGCTTACAATCTTTGCCAATCATATGTTTTAGTAAAAGCCTAACAGAGATTAGTGGTTTTCAGATTGCGTGGGGACGCGACAACTGCCCAACAAATTTTGCCCACTTCCCGCCCCGCTTTTTCTTTCTTTTCTCGCGTTTTGGTCGCTCCGTGCCTTGTACTCAGCTATTGTGAGTGGGCGTGGTCCCGCGTTTGGATACACTTTTAATGCCTCTTGTAGGCTTGGTGCATCCCTTTGCCCGACAGGAGCAGCTTTTCTTACAGTAGTTTCGAAAATACGTCTTATCGTTAGCCGATGTTGTTGTTGCTGCGCTGCCGTCGTTGTTGTTGCTGCTGCTGCTTATTGCTGAATTATATATAATATATTATTTATTATATATAAAAACTCACTTTCTGATGTAAGCCTCAGAAAACGCTATAATATTTTTCCGATGTCTGCCTCGGAAGCGCAACTTTCACTATTTTTAGTTTTAGTAAAGATTTTTTTTTATATCTGTCTCTTACCACTGATAGGGGAGAACAAAGGCTTTTATTTTTGTGATCCGGTTTCTTCCTCGGATACACAACTTTATAGCTCTGTGTTCATTTACCGAACACAACAGAGATTATATAAAATTTTCAGCAACTTTTAGCTGTATACTATAAGGCGCTGGTTTTTATTTCTGTGTTTCTTACCACTGGTGGGGGAAAACAACAGAATGCTCGAAGGACCAAAATGAACGGACAACTTAGCAGGTTGAGTACAAATTACGAACTGACTTTATTTCTTAAAATCTTAGCCTTAGGTTACTAACATGAAAATCTTAATGTCTAACTCCTTCCAGTCATTGGAGGGACGCCTCGATAGCTCGGTTTGCATGTGCTGTACACATATGCCTATCTTCCTTTCCAGCCGTTCTCATGGTTTTAAAAATAGTTTTACGATAATGCACTACAAGTGCATTTTGTTGTACATTTTCGTGTGTGTATTTTACATTTGTTCGCGTTGGTCAAATTTCAGTGTCCCGTCACTCGATCGGTGTTTTCGGGATACACTGTTTTTAAATGCCTTAGTGTTCATGCTTGAACAAACAGATATATTTAATTAATTTGTGCAAATTCATCCCATGAAGAAGCTTGTCAGTAAGTTCATCGCATTTCTCCAGATTTATCACTTGCAGCTTGGGACAACCAGATACAAGTTTAAGCACACCCTCGTCAGTGATCTTTGTGTTAACAGATATATTTAATTCTTTTAAGTTGTGCAAATTCATCCCACGAAGAAGCTTGTCAGTAAGTTTATCGCATTCCTTCAGATGTAGCACTTCCACCTTGGGACGAGACTGTATCAGTTGACACACACCCTCGTCAGTGATGTTTAAATTAGTATGTATTTTGAATTGTCTGAAGTCTTGCAAATCAAGAAGTCCGACATCGAAAATCAGGGTATGCAATGCGGTCAGTTTCCCGATTTCTGCAAGAAGGTTGTCTTTGATACCGTCCCATGAATCTATTTCAAAATACTCTAACTGCTTCGATTTATGCTCCACTAGCCATAAAAATAGTTATGGAGATATCACTTCTGCAGAAGGGATTTTTAAAATTAGCTTTTTAAGGCGTGGCAGCCTTGCCATGTACTTATATTCATCAAGTCTGTTTTCGAAATAATTAAATGAGAGGATCTCCAACGATGGACATTTGGTATCAGGGCTTAAGGTAAAATCATTTATGTACAATTCTTTAAGCAGACGTAATCCGCTTAACAATTCTTTCACAAATTCCGACTTCAATCCATCACAGCGAATCAGTGCCAGCCACTCAATAGAATCAGGTAAGAAACTAAAATTCTGTCCAGTCAACTCAAAATTTTCTGAAAGATCCAGTTTCTTCAACTGGAGTTCATCGGCGTGGTCTTCATCCATGGGCCCGAACACAGCATGGTAGATCGCTCCAAAGGCCTTCAGTGGTGTCTTGATACACGTTGTGTCTTCCATGCCTGGGATTGCTTGATGATGTCGTCGTGTTGTTGCAGCCTTGTTGCCTTGTTGATCAGTAGCGACATCATGTTGTCGATGTGCGAATCGTTCTTTAACCTCGCTTTTATGGTCAGTAGCAAAGCCCACGATTCCTTCACTCGATGCTAAAACGCCCCGTAGTCCTCTAGATCTGCATGTATGAGTACATTCCACGCCGTCCTTGATGGCCCCACAATGCCCTGCTCTTTATAAAATTTTCCTGCTTTATTATATGTTTGATTTATTTGTAATACAAAGAAATGTTAATATATAGAGTAGCATATTTTTATTTTTAATCTTATTTCTTAAATCAGGTTTCCTTGTGGGGACATTTTGTTTCTTTGCTTCTTCTGTTTCGTTTACTTTAGTTTTTATTATTTGTTTACAATGATTACTTTTATCTTCGTTTTCGGTTGGACAAGGACACACATTGTGTGTGGATCTCATCACCACTCCATTGCTGCTTCTTACTTCCACCATTCTACAAAGTCCATCTTTACCAATAATGGGCTTGGTAGCCCTGCCCCTCCTCCAACTCATTTGAGCCAGATGTTCCTCTTTTAATAGGACGAGGGTACCGGGTTTTATATTCATTTTAGGGCTAGTCCATTTGTGTCTGTTTTGCAGCTCGGAACACACCTTCCTACAAGTTTTAAAGGAATGATCCTTGCTTAGACACCGGCCGCAGAACTTATTTTCCTTTTCTAAGTCCCACCTTTCTTTAATATCCAAAGCCCTAAACTTAAAACATTTAGCCAGAGGATGAGAAGTTCTGCATGTCATTATGCATTATGGAAAATTTTCCGCTTGCTTCTAAAGCGCAATATTCATGCTCTCGGAATTTTAGCAAGGGATCTAAAGACTAAATAACTTAAGAACTGTCCAACGATCTTTCGTATTTTGACCTTAATTGGTCGTTCAACTTGTGGACAAGCAAGAAATTCAAGAAGCTCTGCAGAATTTCTTCTGTTCCAAGCCCTAAGGCTTTAATTGCTTGAATATTTTCTTGGATCGTGTCGTGCCTTCACGCTGCCCGCTGATTCTTCTGCATTGGGAGCATCAAATAACTTTTCAAAATTAACACTCAGCAGGGCTCTTTTTTGTTGTTGAATTTTTTATCTAACAATGACCAAACTTGCTATGGTGCCAGTTGCGTCACCGTGTAATTCGGTTTTTTATACTGTTGTAGTAGGGCGAAGCACGAAAGATAGGTAAGTCGATTCGAAAAAAATAACAAGATCTTGAATTTGCACATCAATATAAAAACTCTTTATTCACGGCGCGTATCGCGTCTTATTTGTCTTCGTACAGATTTTCAACTAACTTAAAAACTATGGCGGCTCCATGTAGAGCCATCAGAAGAAGGAGGAAAAGAGGAGAGAGAGCCGTGGTGAAAAGGCGGCATCAGTGCTGCGCACTTTCACTTCTTGACCTTGACGCGAGCTCATTATACTCGTCGTTAAGCGTATTATACAAGTCTGTCAGCCCGTCGTCCGGAAACTCATTGATGTAATCGATGTAGATTCCTTGGCTAACTTTCTTAGCTTGATTCAGCCATTGGTTCACAGCCAGTTTTGACTCTATTCAAAACTGCCTGAAACTCTTTCAAATACTTGTTATATCTCCAAAGAAAGGTGGAATGTCCACCGGTTTCAATTTTATTTTTTGTCCTGATGGCTTGTTCTCCGAAATTCATCTGAGTTTCTCCCTTTTTTCTTCAATGAGCTGTTCGTAACGAATTTGCATTGATGACGTTACTTGCTCATGGGATTTCAATTCTTTGAAGATTTCTGTTATCCTTTCGAAATCTTCTTTGATCTCGTCCAGATCGTTTTATATTTGTTTTGGATTTTGTCCAGCGCGATTCATTGTTTTTTCCATTGTATGCAGCGCCCTGTTAAATTCTTCAGTTCGCATTTCTTTCTTTTCCATCTCGCGAAACATTGTTTTGTTCAGCGCTCTATCGATGGTTTTCTTGTTTAATTCTGACAACAATTTATTTTTCATAGCCTGAGTTTTCTCGAAGGCTCCCCTTGTAAAATATTCTCCTTCACATAAGAATTCATTTTCTTGTAGAGTCTGATGTTGTCTTTTAAACAATGCCCAGTACTCCTGAGCTTTTGTTGCCCAATCCAAGCTTGGGCATTCGTCCTTTTGTATTTCCTCGATCCACTGTTTAAATTGATTGTGTATGGTGTTTTGACTAGCACCCAATGCATTGAGCTGCTCCCGAGTATAAACCATTTTGAAATTATATATGTTTTATATTTTTTTAGACCCCGTACTTTAAAAAAGTAAAGGGGTCTATTAACTTTGTCACAAAAAAAAATGTGCGTAACAGGCAGAAGGGGGCGTGGCAGACCCCATAAAGTATATATATTCTTAATCAGCATCAACAGCCGAGTCGATATAGCCATGTCCGTCTGTCCGTCTGTAAGAGCGCCTAGATCTCAGAGACTATAAGAGCTAGAGACTCCAAACTTGATATGTAGGTTCGTCTATAATGGGAGCAGATCGAGTTTGTTTTAGATTTTGGATCGGACCACTATATCATATAGCTCCCATAGGAAGAATCAGTTGAAAATCAAGTCTTAGTATAGAAAACTTTTTTGCTGTTTGAGATATTTCAACCAAACTGACAGAATATGCATAAAAGATGGTCCCATACATACTGACCAAATTTGATTTAAATCGGATAACTATATCATATAGCTGCCATAGGAACGATCAGTCCAAATTAAGTCTTAGTATGAAAATCTTTTTGTTGTTTGAGATATCTTTATAATAAGTACGGGGTCTCCGACAGTCGAGTACCGCTCGACTGTAGCACCGCCAACTAGTTTTATTTTATTTTCGATATTTTTCTTTTTCAAATTGTTTTAATTTTCTAATAAATTTAGCTTTTTCTCCGTCTGTCGTAATTGCGATTAACGTTCGCAATTCCTGCCGTCATTTGTCTCTCTGGTACCTTTTTCCAGCTCTTTTCGTCTTCTTTTTTTTTTTGTTCCTGTTGATTGACTTCTGTTGACGTCTTTGGTTGTATTCCTCGATCGTCAGGGGTAGGGGACCGGCACCTTCTTGTGCAGCGTCTTTTAGGAACTCTTTCCGTTTTTGGATTGATATTTCCAATTTTTTTATTTGACGTGCTTTGTATTCTTCAATGCTTATGTGATGTGGATTTGAGATCGCTTGCTTCGTTTCGTCTATTAACTGTTGTTGTGCAGCAAATAATTCTTCGAATTTTTTCTGGAACTCGTCCATACGCCTTATGCTTCAATGACCAGATGTTGTTATAATCTAGTTGTTTATTTTTAGAAACTCCTGTTTCTATTTGTTTTTTCCTCAGTGATTTCGCCGAACCACTTTTTGAGGGTTGTTTTTTTTTTCTCGTGTCACCGCACGTTACAATGTTGCGCCGTTTGTCTTGGGTTATCGTTCCTGATACTGCGTTGTCCAGGCCAGCGATACCCACGTCGCTTTCTTTGCTCAGCTCTGATCCCGCGCAGCTCTTGTTCTGCGTCGTCCAGTCGCTGTTCCCACGTCGCTCACTTATTCCAGCGTCGTTTTGTTGCTCCACCGCCGTTCGTCCAATCCCACGCTGCAGTCAATCGTGGTAGCAGGATAATTTTTGATTTTTTTTTTTATATATTCCCTAACTATGTCACGATGCACGACAGATGCAAACAATGGACTTTCTCTGTGAGATACCGACTAAAGTATCTGCTACAGTTGGCAGTCACTGAGCTAGATTGCTCGAAGGACCATATGTATGCAAAGCTATTGAGTCTTTCCGCAATATTAATTGCTGTTTTAGATTTCAATGGTATTGCACACACAATGCATGCAAAAGTATTAAGTCTTTCCGCAATGCTAGTTGCTATTTTAGATCTCAATATTACTGCACGCAGGCCAATCCCTAAGTAAAACACTCTCGAGTTATAATTATGAACTGACATCGTTTATTGAGTTGTATGCGGTTTTAAAGGATTCTTATGTACTAATAAACAGAGTTAGATATAGTGTTAATATATTTCTGACTTCTTCCTACTTATTGAATTGTCTTATGTATTTATTTAGATAGAGTTGACAGTTGTCTTGTATTATGTTTGGTTCTCTTTTACTCATTGTCTAGTCTGATCTTATTTTATGTAATAACTATTTGACACATATCTTTGACTCCTTCTTACCCTTGTGCTCTATGTTCTTATCTGCTCTACATATCTTTTACTCCTTGCGCTCTATGTTCTTATCTGCTCCCACATACATGCAGGCTTGCTTATGTTTATTTGATCTTTTTATTGCTGAAAACCGGGATCTCGACCCGTGTGGTAATTCTATGCCGTCGTGACCTTTTTGTGTCACTTGAGTGTTGCACATGTGGTGGCGCATTCCGAGGGTTGCTTAAAAACTATGTTCATTTATGAACATGTGCTGTTTTTGATGCATAGTCGTCAAACTTTGAACAATTAATCATTTCTCTATAGTTAATAACATTAAGAATAACAGCAAACCTTCTTATAATCTCACTATGAACACCAGTTATTTGAGAAGTCACCTCATCGTTTGCAAAAAATCTTCTAGACGTGTTTCCATCGTTCGTATTTCCGTATCCGTGTTTTGGGCAATCCACTTTCAGTGCAAGCTTGCTGCAAAATTCATCTTGAATAATTTTTTTCCGTTTAGCTTGTATATCCTTCTGCGTTTTGTTCTCGTCATGTTGATCTCCAGGTCCAGGTAAAATAAATTCCATACACTTGATTCTGCAATGTAATGGAGAAATTCCATACTCATAGCAATGCTCGTCACTCGTTGAATCGTCCAAACTTTGAAATTGGGGTTGGGTCTTTTTACAAATTGCACACCTTAAAGTTGACGAGGTGTTTGTAATATCATTTAAGACCTTGCCATCAATCATTGTAAGGTAAAACTTAAAATCAATTGTCAATGTTTTCCCATTCTGGGTTTCAATAACCGTTGGCTTCAATTGATCAATTTGATTTTTTATGTCGCTTACAGTTGATCTTGTCAATTCCGATGTCTCCTTTGCATATTTGAAGAATATTGGACGGCAATAGTGAACAGATGACGTTCGAAGATTTCTCCAATGCTCAGAACTTTCACTTCTCAGGCGCAAGGGAACTAGGGATGCCATAAACATATTTTCATCGGAAATACGAGTAGTTTTATTTTCTGTATGTATCACTTGTTTGTATGCACTTTGTCCGGACGATCCATCACAGCCCCACTTATTCAGTAAAGTAAGTCGTTCGGGAAGTATATTTACTTTCTATTCAGGCAAACTTTGAATAAGACGTCTCGCAGTGTGATCCATTAGGTCTTGAAGTTTAACTTCCACAGAAACCTCAGATACAGTGACATTGGTATTTTTAATTGTCTCAAGTCTTGCAAATCAAGAAGTCCGACATCGAAAATCAGGGTATGCAATGCGGTCTGTATGCAAAGTTATTGAGTCTTTCCGCAATATTAATTGCTGTTTAGATTTCAACGGTATTGCACACAGAATACATGCAAAAGTATTAAGTCTTTCCGCAATGTTAGTTGCTGTTTTAGATCTCAATATTATTGCACGCAGGCCAATTCCTAAGTAAAACACTCTCGAGTTATAATTATGAACTGACATTGTTTATTGAATTGTATGCTCTTTTTAAAGGATTTCTTATGTACTAATAAACAGAGTTAGATATAGTATTAATCTATTCCTGACTTCTTCCTACTTATTGTATTGTCTTATATACTTATTTAGATAGAGACGACAGTTGCTTTATATTCTGTTGTTTCTCTTTTACTCATTGTCTAGTCTGATCTTATCTAATGTATTTACTATCTGACACATATCTTTTACTCCTTCTTACTCCTTGTGCTCTCAACTCCCGCATGCGTGCAGGCTCGCTTAAGTTATTTTGATCTTGTTATTGCTGAGCGCCGGGATTTCGACCCGTGTGGTAATTCTATGCCGTTGTGACCTTTTTGTATCACTTGTGTGTTGCACATGTGGTGGCGCATTCCGAGGGTTGCTCAAAAAATAGGTTCATTTATGAACAACCCCATTCATAGCCTTGTCCGTTGCCAAGAATTTTATATAGCAAACGTCTAATAAAAGAAAAGTTCTAATTAAATGTACTGAAGAATTGATGAAAATATATGTACGTACTTTTAATGGTCGTAACCACGAACAATCGCTCAGCGCTCGGTTTAGTGGCGGTCCCCTTCCAACTATAAGTAACAGCCAGGTCATCCGCAAAAACTTTTCGTATGACTGTCCTTAAGAACTGCGCTGCTCCATCTCCACCTATTTTCCCAATGAATTCTTTCTGAAATATCACAATTAAATACATTATATGTATATGTTTACGTACACATTTATGAAGTTTCTCTTCATTCTCCTCGATTGCGTTTTCAAACTCTTCTAAGGCCTCTTTGGTTGAAAACGGTAGATGTTTTGAGTCAAAGAACTCGAAGGATGTAGAATCCTGGCGGTGCTTCCTGGCCTATAATTTAACAGAAAGGACAATAGTTTGGCAGCTTCCCTTTTTGCCAATCTTTTCAATTGTTTTGCTGACATTGTAATAAAATAATAAAAAAAAAACAGCAGCGACTTACTTGACCGTCAGACAATTAGGTGCTAAACCGACAACTTTAAAGCAAACACTTCAGAGAGCGTGCATAGAAAGAGTCAAAGCAATCACATTTCGGTCCGCAACATGATCAATTCGAGTTCGCTATATATTTTGTGATTGTATAGAAAGAGAGGATAGAGGATGAATCATTTACTTGGGGAAGACAGGTAGGTGAGTTGGAAAGCAATTTAACTCACTCTATACAAAAGAATACCTTGCTCAAATCATTAAAAACTAAAATTGAAAATGTTGAAAAAACTTTATTTTATGCAACCCTTGAGCTTGAGATGTTCTATAATGATCATCACCAACCAACACAATCATAGAAATAACAAGATTTTTAAAAAAGTTTTATTGGAACAAATATATTTATTTTTAATATAAAATGGTTGTAAAATTTGTTTATAAGTTATTAATATAAATGTTATAAATAAAATTACATAAAAATGTTATATAAAGTTTTAAAAATCGGATACAAATAAGAAATGTTAATAAAGTTTTTTTTAAAAATTTTTAAGTAGAAACCAAAACGTGTTTAAATGTGTTTGTGTGTGGATCCCTATTGGAAAAATGTTTTGGGCTTTGCAATGTTTTTAGTTTTGAAAAAGTTTTTGTTCTTTGCAGTGTTTTTAGTTTTGAAAAATCATTTTCTAGATGTTCCACATTTATGTTATTATCATAATTTTGTTTATTTTTAATAAGTTCATCCTCATCCTCATCAGCATCATCATCATCATCATATTCATTGGAATGATCATTTTTATGCATCTTATCTGCCTTCTCTAGAATCCTTATCAAGTTCTCTACTGCTGCGGTCACTTCTGGATCTTCATTGGAATCAGGTGGCAACAAATTTGATGGAATTATCTGTTTGAAATCCTTAAGTTGCAACATTGGCTCTTCGAAGTAAAATTCTTCGTCTTTTTCCACCTTACGTGGTGGTGGTATAATAATATTAGATGGAATAATCTGTTTATAATCACTCAGTTTGTCTGAAACAAAGAATAAATAAAAAAAAAATTATTTTAATTGAAAATAAATTTAAAGTAATGAGTAGCAACTTACCACTAATACCAAAATTGTTCTCAATATCTCCAAGCTCTCCATCTTTACTAAAATGATCAGTCTGTAAATAAAAGTTTGTTTTGTTTGTTTTTTGTTTTTATTTTGTTTTTATTTGTTTAAAAAGAAACAATTATTACATTTTTTTTTTTAAATTTATTACATTTTACATTTTTTGTTCCTTATATAAATATAAATGTACTCCAAAATCTTGTTTATTAATGCGATCATTTACAACTGAAGTCAAAAGAAAAAAGTCAGCAAGTTCAACACCTTCAACATAATCATTATCGCGTGGTTGATGATGTGTCACAAATTCAGAAACTTGATCTGCCTGCATACCAAATATTTCAATATTGGAGGGATATTTTTGACTTGCCTTTTTTTTTTTATTTCTAGATCTTTGATTATCATTCCAAGTCACTGGATGATCTAGGAAATATTCACTCATTTCAGTACATGTTATATCAGCTGCTCCCCTATGTCTTGTAATGAACTGATATTTTTTAAATAATACATAGTGACATTGAATTCCAATGTTTAACTGATTCCTTTGAACTACAAAATATTTATCAAAACCACTTCTACTTGTTACTAAATGGCCACCAACCGCAAACTCTCTTTGAGCTAATTCCCTTTGAAAATCTTCAATAACTTTTTTTTTGCCGTTCCCCAAAATTCCCTTTTTAATGTTTTCTTAGTTTTCTTAGTAGATTCGTCATCACTTATGTAATCACTACCTACTTCATAATTATTTTTGTCGGAACTTACATCTATTTGTTCTAGTTTGGTAGTTGTAGTGGGCTGAGGTGTGGTTGGGGCCACTTCATCATCAGCATAGGTGGTTGATAAAGTTGTTGTTGATGTGGTGATTACAGTACTATCCTCTCCCTCTCCATTGCTTTTGATAGTTGATGCTGTTGTAGTGCTGCTGGTAGGCATAACCATCACTTCGTCATTATTCACTATTTTATTTTCATTTTCCATTGTTGGTGTTGTTGATGTTGTTGGTGTTGTTGTTGTAGATGTCGGAGTTTTTGCAGCTTCTTCGTTGCCACCGTTGTTGATAATCAACATTTCATCTTCGTATTCATCAAAGACAGGTTTCAGCGTGGTAGTCGAAGTCGTTGAAGATGGTGTTGTTGCTGTTGTTGATGTAGCAACTAGTTGTGGCACTACGTCCAAATTAGCAAAGTCTGCCTCAAAACAGACTTGTATTTGTCGGAGAATGTACTACGCGGTATTGGATTAACCATGTCCACGTACTGTGTGGTAGTGAGATTTGCTGTTCGTTATATCAGCCCTGGTTTAGTGGGACTCAGTGTGTATGAACTGGAGTCGAGTGTGGCTCCGTATGCATTGCTAGTGTTGGAAAAGGAACGAACGGTCTAATGACAGTTGAAGTGTTGACAAACGTTCTCTTTGGTGACCGAACAGAAACTAGCAACACGGCTGCGGAGACTCGCTGCACTAAACTAAAAATAACTCAACCATCATACATAATTAACACAATACGATGGCTGATAAAGCACAAGAAGATGTCGTCCTGACTGGGGAAGATAATATTTCCCCGACATCAGAAGTGGGATACAGCTCTCGTCCAAAAACCTTTTCGGAGCAGTTTTATGTGTTGTTTGACCAGCAAAATCGAAATTTTCTGAAGCTTGCGAAAAGTCTAAAGGCATTTGCAAGAGAGCGTTTTTGCACAGTGTGTACAATGGCGTTGAGTAAATCTTTGGATCCCGGAATAACATGGCAGGAGTTTCGGCAGTTATTCGAGACATGAGACACCAATATGAGACACCGGAGACGCCAGCAGCTACATTCTTGCGTTGCTCGGTATATGCAAGCCGAACTGTAGTGACGTCATAGTTCAAAGATGCGTAATGTGGATCACGTGCCGTGACGTTTGAAGTTTTCAGAGAACAGCATACACATCAGATATAAAAAAGACGTGTTTTTTAACAAGAGCTGCAAGTTTTTAACTTGTTGACGATTCAAAACAATACTGAAAACTGGAAACCAAGCGTGCCAAAGAAATGGAGATCAAGTGATATCTTTGTGGGAAACTGTGCCATAAAAAGGCGTATTGCAGAACCGAAAAAGGGAACAAAAGTTCACCAGTGTCGAACATCAAAACGTCGTTTTGGGCATAATTTTTGTCGAAGAAAGTCGCAAGTAAAGCCCAATGTACCGTGCTATCGGGGTCGCGAATCGATGTGCATCGCCACTAACTGCCCTAAAAATGTGTCGAGTAAAAAAACGGGATCCAGGTCAGAAAACAGAATTGATTTATGTGTCGTGGACGAACCCAAATCTAGTCTGACGATACAAGGTGAAAAGTTTCTGATCTCGTTCGATACTGGAGCTGAGTGAGTACTCTAAAAAAAATGCGATGTATGAATTGAAATTGAATCTGAATCAAGTGGCTAGAAACATGCAAAATTCCAGCGTGTATGAAATGATAAAATTTGATTAAAAAAAAAAAAGCTTTTTGGTTAGAGACGTTTTGGTCGGAGACCGATACATGATAAAATCTTAAAAAAAATAGACATTATAAGTATCCACAAGAAATTTGAGTAAGCTGCCAGACGTTGAAATGTCAGGAGAGCTGGATATTGACAGAGAAGGTTCAAGTTTATCGAATGAAATGGTTGAATCAGTCGAGATTGTTCGTGAAGCCATAGTGTATGGTGATGGACGAGGATTACCGTGAAGCCATAGTGTATGGTGATGGACGAGGATTACCGTGAAGCCATAGTGTATGGTGATGGACGAGGATTACCGTGAAGCCATAGTGTATGGTGATGGACGAGGATTACCGTGAAGCCATGGTGTATGGTGATGGACGAAGTTGATCGTGAAGCTGTTGTGTACGGTGATGGACGAGAATTACCGTGAAGCCAAGGTGTATGGTGATGGACGAAGTTGATCGTGAAGCTGTTGTGTACGGTGATGGACGAAGTCTACTGTGAACCATGGAGTATGGTGGTGGACTAAAATTACTGTGAAGCTGTTGTGTACGGTGATGACGAGTCATTGTTTATGACAAAAAAAAAAAAAATCGAGCGATATGTCTGACAATACAAATTCTCTGAAGAAGTTTTAGATGCAAGCACAAGTGTAAATTTATATTCGACATGGCGTGCGCGGCATCATATAGAATCAAGTAGTTGAAATACAACTTAAGAAAAGATGAATAAAGTAATATCATGATTAACTTGGAATTAGAGTTGATATGATACAGCTTAAGTAATGCAATGTAATTTGATTGATGTGATCCATGAACGGATAAATGTTTTGTTGAATAGTAATGGTAATGGTAATAGTAATAGTAGTTTATAAAGAGAAGATGAACTGAGAGATTGGCTTATGATCAAAGAAACTTAAATTAAAGTTATAATAGATGAAATTAGACAAATAATGAGCTTTCTGTATACACGAGGACGTGTGAATGTCAGAATGGCCGTGTCGGAGAATGTACTACGCGGTATTGGATTAACCATGTCCACGTACTGTGTGGTAGTGAGATTTGCTGTTCGTTATATCAGCCCTGGTTTAGTGGGACTCAGTGTGTATGAACTGGAGTCGAGTGTGGCTCCGTATGCATTGCTAGTGTTGGAAAAGGAACGAACGGTCTAATGACAGTTGAAGTGTTGACAAACGTTCTCTTTGGTGACCGAACAGAAACTAGCAACACGGCTGCGGAGACTCGCTGCACTAAACTAAAAATAACTCAACCATCATACATAATTAACACAATACGATGGCTGATAAAGCACAAGAAGATGTCGTCCTGACTGGGGAAGATAATATTTCCCCGACATATTTTTAAAAAGCCTGAATGATAAAGTCAACTCAATGAACTCATCATTCGGCAGTTTAAATGGAATTATTTCAATTACGGAATCGTTATACCCAATCGTTCGTTCGACTGGCGCGGATTTTATAGTGTATATGATAGAAAATATTATAACACAACTTTTCAGAGAGAGCAACATTTTCTTTTTGGTTTGAACTGCTTCCACCAACTGATAGAAATTAAGCTCCCACATTTATAGCTGCTGTAGCATACATTGAGGGTTCATTTTTTCTTAGGTACAACCCAAAACCAGTTAAATAATTTTATTCAAAAACAATTAGCTTATAACAATTTATCACATTTTTATTAATAACTTATAAACAAACTCCCCCTAACACCTGATGACCCTTTATGCAAATTAGAATCACTAATCCCCCCTCCCCCTCCCACACACCCCTTGAAATAATTTTATTCAAAAACAATTATCAATTTTCTTTTCGTTGTCATTGAGAGAAACTTTTCTTAAAACCCGTGTCTAATCACATCATCACACCCTACACTACACCTGTGCATATCCCGTGATATGTGGCTGCTAAATCATTTCCGAATATATTCATGCTATGAAAATTATTCATGGCATTGAGCTGTCTGAGTTCTGGAGAATTTTGCTTTGAATGATAGTCTAAAACTAATCTTATAGATCGCCTTTTTTCAACATTTTCCATTGTTTTGCCATAAACGGCACTATACATTAATTTGAAAAAGTTTTTCTGAAATTCGTTGGTGGCTTTCTTTCTATGCATATTATTTAGATAAATATAGGGCTCAAGCCAACGTCGCTGAGTAAAAGCAAGTACTCTATGGACTTTTTTGATTTTTAAACCTTGATTTAAGCATAATTGAAGTTGTTTTAAATGAATAATATTATTCGTTTTAGGATTTAAGTCAGCTAATAATTTCATTTGTTTACCGCCAGGTGGAATTTTATTTTGGGGGCAAAATGGTAGACAATTATGTTGATTATGGATAGAAACTGGATATTCTAGGTCTACCTCTAGGATATCATATAGACAGCTTATCTATTTCCTCTTGGAATAAAAATTTGAAATTTGATTAGGACAATGTTTGACACATAGCTCACCCATATAAATTATTAGCATCTACATATATATGAAAGATAGTCAGTTTCGAACTGCGGATTAAAATTTTTTTAATATTTATTATAAGCCTCTGAAATTCGCTGGCTGCATTGGGTTAACCCTCCCCTAACAGCTAGTTTAAGAAAGTTATATATATCAGAATTACTTATTAATTCCAACTTAACTTTCGTATATTTCAATATAGCATCCCATGAAATTGCGGGAGCAGTGACATAATTGATGGGATCGACTTTATAGATTTCATGACAGATATTTCAAAAGTTTTCAAATACGTCTGCCAGTATGACTACATCACTTTCCAAATAGAGTTTTAAATAATCGGATAGTGATTGACAATTAAAGCTTTGCCAAACTTGCTGAGCAAACTCATAGTCAGCAATGCTGCATTCGTCATCGTTAAGTGAGTCATAAAAAAGATGTCTAGATGGTAGCTTTTTTTCACTAAGTTTAGAAAAAATATTCAGATAGTCATAAGGAAATACCCCTTTACTGCGCATTTGCTTAAACTTGAGACCATCAAACTTTATTTTTAATAGTTTAAAATCTTCGTCATTTAAGTAACTGGATAGTTTTTCTAAGCTTGAATTTAAAAATCTATTTGAATCTATAAATTGTATATTATAAAAATATTTTTTATCTATCGTTACTTTTTTTGTTATTATTACAAGGAATTATGCTTAGATCGCCACCCAACTCTGTGATGAACAAATGAACATCATATTTCTTTCTTTAAAATAAGATTGGCATTCGGAACAGTAAGATAAAATATTGGTGATTTCCACAACAAATAGCTTTTTCCTCAGTGCCGAATGCGAAGAATTATACTCAGATATCTTCGTAGCTCTGTGATCCATTCATAAATGATAAACAGAACTCAATTTGTTTTAATTGTTATAATTAATTTGAATATTAGTTGTTATACCTGTTTAGCTTTAATGAAATGAAATATGTTAAAAGAAACGATAGTTTTCGCCCATCTCTAACAAATTTAGTAAATAGACATTCATACATATTAACATAACTGCGATCGAGTGACTCTCAGCGTCCGCTATTATATGATGATGATGATGTCGATGAACAAAGCGAGAGTCAACACGCGTTTACAGAGTCATGGAGAGCGAGACAGCCCACAACAGCTCGAGCGAAGAACAACGTGAGCGAGCCTCAGTGCACGTTAACAAAAACAAGAAGAGAGAGCGAACATTAGTCCAAGCAGGTGACTGCAAGAGCCGACACAAGGAACGACACACACAAACACACACAGGCTGAAATACGAAATCTGCGAGTTGGCTTCGCGCAGCAACCACACAACAGTAGAAAGAGAGCGCTTACTGTAACCGAAGCCAAAGTATGATAATGCAGCGACCGAAAGCCAAACGAAAAATTAGTCGTCCAGGAAGAGCTTTGCAGAGCAGTCGCAGTGGCAGTTCGTGGATCAAACAACGGAACATGTCAACTGGCTGCATCCGCCACGCAAATCAACAATGTCACGTATAACAAATTAAGTTAAGAGAAAAAAGTTTTTTGTACCGATTTAATGTGACTTTGGTGCACAGTATACTGAGGACACCAGACACATGAACCGTGCTCCAAAATTGGACGGACTAAAGATATATAAAGAGTCTTAGCTATATAGGGGTCATCGAATTCCTTCGACCACCTCTTTATAAAACCCAGAACTGACATAGCTTTATTGACAATCTTGGATATATGGTCGAAAAATTTAAGCTTGTGATCTAAGAGTATACCTAGATCATTAACAGCAGTAATCCTATCAAGTGGGCTGCAACACATGTTATTACGTTACATTTAGAGCAGTTTAGAAGATTCACACGAGTCCATGACTGAAAAGAGTCAAGATCAAATTTGGATATTAACTAATAATCCCATAAAAAAACCTCTTTACGAGGTAAAAGTCTAGTGACGACAACATTTCATGACCTAAAATTTCTGATATCCAATTTTGTGACGAATAATATTAAGTTTTACACATAAATTATTTTAAACAAAATTTTGGCACTCGGCACATTGCGCTAAAATGTCTCAATTCTTCATACCAAATAAAACTCACTGTTTTGCGCAGTGCCGAATTCTTTTACCTAAATTCATCATAAATCGCCCACAATTTGGGCCTTTTTTTATTTCAGAACATTACAACTCTGGCCCCGGGTAAAGTTTCTTTCTTGTACTCGTATCACGCTATTTCAATTCAATTGTATCTAAAAAAAAAGCCAGATTTTCAGATAGAAGATATCTGAAGCAGTTGAAAAACAGACAAATCTATTCGAAAAAATGCCAAATTAGCATAACTGATCTCCATACATTCACCGTTTAACGCAACTATGAGAAACCATATCATAAATCAACGCAATTCATACCAATATGTAACAAATTTGTATTAAATGATATTGTTGATTATTATTATTTGATTATTTTCGATTAATATATTGTGCTCTATGTGTTCGATTATATGTATATATGTACGAAGTAAGTATTTACTTCATGTTCATATCATTTTTTGGTTGCTCGATGGCGGAGTCATTCAGTTTTAATTCCTGAAGCTTTTGTTCCATGAGAACTTTAAGAAAATCGTCGTACTTTCATCCGCCAGGTTCCTTTTGAATATTAGTTTGAATTAATTGAATTGCCTTGATCTTAAGATCTGGCAAGTTGTGAAGCTCGGCTGAATTTAGCACTGCATGTGCATTTTCTATGCTGAGATTATCGCTCATCAATTTGGCACAAATCGACTTCAGTCTGTCCAGCCCGTATTTGTCAGCTGCCGCCAGAAGTTCAGCACTCATTTCCAAGTTCAAGTTGGGGCTTCCCGCGAGTACATGAACCGAATCAGCTCCGAGACAACATCGAAACTTTTGGTGCTTGAACATGGCCGCAAAGACTTTGCTTCGTTCTGCAAACAAAGAAAACAACAATTATCTCATGTTTTGTATATACCTGATCCTATATTCTCACCTTATAATATGTTCTTGCGTACTGGAATCTTTTGTCCGTCGAAGCCAGGACGTCGAAGCCAGGAGCAACTCATGACTTTTGCTCTTGAAGTCAGAGTGAAGCCAGGGTTTTTTCAAGATCAATATGATAGTGGTTCCCGTGGCAATATGCTCCTTGGCGACTCGGGTTATCCCTTGGAGCCCTTTCTGCTTACGCCTTACAGAAATCCAAGGGCAGAGTCGGACGAGACAACTTTTGGAGTAATTAAAAGCCGATTTAGATTACTCCAAGAGATCCTCTTGTACAGTCCCTTAAAGGTCACATGTATAATAAATGTCTGCTGTGCTCTCCATAACTTATGCCGCGAGTATAAGGATGACGATTTTCGTGTTATCGAACTTCGCCAAGAAGTTGATTTTTTAACAAATTCGGATCAGCCTGAAAGAACTTCTCAAATTCGAGACGACATTGCAGTGTCATTAACAAGGCGATGACTTTTTTAATGTAAATTTTAGCATCTCTTGGGAGTTTTTTTTCGCTCTTTTAGCATCTTTTGGAAGATTTTTCTGAGCTCCACCAACTCGTCATTTATTTTTTGGAGGGCCATATTCTCCTCCGCCACCATTGCAGCCAATCTGTTTTCGCTCGGCACCTTTTCTTGGCTGGGACTTCCCTTGCTGCAACTTGGAACGTCCATCTTTTGCCTTTTTGGATTCTTTTCTTCTACTTCTTCTACTTTTACAACTTCTTCTTCAGCACCATTCTCCTTCTCAATTTTGGGCAGCAAGATGCCAAACGTTCTGGCGCCGGCCACTAAATCATGGCACACGTGCGCAGTTCCTTCCTCTGTGGGAGTGAGCGCCACCTGATTAAAGGTCCCGCCACCTGTTGCTTTACTCTCCCACTTGTTGAGTTATTTTTTTTTTTATTGTTAGCTTCCAGTCTTTCCATACTTTACGCCATTTGTCCGCAGTTTTCGTTGGAGGGCCCACGGAATTCAGCTGGAGGGCCACGTCTGCCCAAGTTGCTGCCACAGTCACCCGGTCCCCTTTTGTGAAGTTGCGGGCCATATCCGGGTGCTTCTTCATGAACTCCAAAAGTATAGCGGCCTGGCTTGGATTGCGATGCTTTCCCATTTTGCCCGCTTTTTATTCTTCTTCCTTGGTTTGTTTTGACGCTTAGTTCTTTTTCAGCTGATGACTATTTTACGGCGATAACACCTGGCACAAATACAGCTGCCCACAAATGTTTTCACAAATTGCACAATAAGTAAAAGAATTTTAAACTAGCGCTAAAATCGCGTAATTGACCTGTGGCACAGCGAAATGGAATTGAGGTGAATTCAAGTAAAAGCGCTTTCTGTGGCATCCCTGATAATACTGCTTGAAAGGCTTTCAGTTTGAAAATTAACAATGCAACAGCTTTCCAGCGAGCAGACGCTTACTTGGATCAATTGTTTGGCAAAAGTCTACTAAGATTTAAGGTTAAAATTTAAAGAAAACATCATTAAATTTATTTGACGAACTTGCATACAAAATTTCAACTGAATAGCGCAAATATTTCTGTATGTAGCCCAAAGAAATTTAAAATGGCTTTGTACTTTGGGGTAAGTTTGTTCATGACAAAATTAGCTAACGCTAAGTGCTTAAAGCTCATCTAAGATACAAACCAAAAGCTTTCGTCTAAGACAATTTCAAATATTCAACTGCCTTAGAGGAGTGACCCAGTGGACCAAAATTTCATTAATATTGGCGAAAATTACAGTTTTACGGATTTCTAACGTGCAGAACGTCCGTTTTTTGATCTGAAGTGAGTGATAGAAATATGAGCCATCTGTCGCCCAGTTTGTGGCAGCAAAACTCTCAAATACTTACGATAGCACGAAACATACAAAAACCGGTTCACCGTTACGAAACCTTAATTCAAAGATTTTGCGTAACCGATAACCGGAAAACTAAATGCGAACATAACTGAAACCGATATTCGTTTCGGTTTTAATCCCTGATGGTAAGTGCTCATCTAATCCCTTTAATTTATTTTCAAGAAAATAACTAAGTTTTAAATTTCTTATTTTTCAGAGGCCACCTCAAGAAAGGGGCGCAATTTTATCGGCGAAAAGCGAAAAATCGATCCGCAAAGGAAAAAAAATCAAAAAGGCTTAAAACCTTATAAATTTTATTTTGCCTACTCTTATTTTTTGTATATACTTTTATTTGTTTTTTTACTTTTATTTTTTTCATTTCTGACCCTTAGTTTTATTATTTATTATTTCATTATTTAAAGATATTTTTCTTATTTTATTTCTATTTTCTGATTTCTTAATTAAAATACTAATAATAGTAATAAAATAGAAATTAGAAAAGTAATGTTAATTTTACTTTCAATGACATGCCTTAAAAATTAAACAATTATTAAAAAACAAATTTTTTTAATTTTTATTTTTGCGCAACGTGCACAACTTTTTGCCGCCAATTTGGCACAATTTTCCAGTGGCCTACAGGCTGGGTAATTCAGGGCAAAAATTTCCCACCCCTGAAGCTCTGTGTAAAATTTTCCGTACGTCTTTAGCGAGTACCCGCGCAAACCGTGCCGGAAAATTTCGGCAGCTCTTCAGCAAGCGTATTCCGAACTACCCCGCTCACGCTAATGTAAAAGCGAATTAGAACTTTACACAAAGTGGCTGCACATACAGTCTGCAAGCTCGGCTGGAAATCTGTATCCCATAAAAAAAACCTCTTTACGAGGTAAAAGTCTAGTGACGAAAACATTTTCATGCCCCAAAATTTCTGATATCCAATTTTGTGACGAATAATATTAAGTTTTACATATAAATTATTTTAAACAAAATTTAAACAAACGAATTTTGACAGATGCGTGGAGATCCTTTCTGGGTTTCCATATCCATATGAATAATAACGTAAGCGACAAATGACACGAAGAAATCAACTTAACGAAACCTAAAAAAATCTCTCCTGTAAAATTGCGTTTTGGCGCATACGTTATTGTCGCAAATAGGGCTCGATATGTATGTGCAATTACGCTACAGGGGCCTAATAAAACATGCAGAGCTCTGTGGGAAATTATATAGTTACCTGTAGGGAAGAAAATATGTATCCCATAAAAAACCTCTTTACGAGGTAAAAGTCTAGTGACGAAAACATTTTCATGCCCCAAAATTTCTGATATCCAATTTTGTGACGAATAATGTTAAGTTTTACATATAAATTATTTTGAACAAAATTGCGGTTTTAGCGATTTCCCGCTAAACTAGCGATTTTTCGAAAAAGTCGTAGAACAAACGTTTTTAGATTTTTGAGCAGGAACAAGTCCTCATTCAAACTTTTAAGCCCAATCAACGATTTAATCCAAACAAACAAACTGACTGCTATGACACTTTGTTGCTGCTGCCCTATTCCAATTCAAAGTAAAACGTATATATTCAATTAATAGATTATATCCTCCAAACCTATCGGTATTTTAAAAAAAAAATAAAAAGAATTATAAAAAATGTTTATCAACTGGTGAATCAAAATATGGAAAATGGTATTGTTTAGATCCATAGGTCATACAATAAATACTTATCAAACCACCAAGAAAATTATTGATAATAAAGATGATAAGCGTTTCATTGAGAGCAATCAACATTCCACATTATCCTATTTCCATCATAAATTAATAGAAAGAGAGCTTTTAACAAATATAAAATTTTTAGAGGCTGAATCATTTACCTGTGGAAGACAGGTAGGTGAGTTGGGTTAAAGAATTTATAATAAACGTAATATATTGAAAAACTTGTTTTATTAATTAAGCATTTTAAAAATATGGCAAAATGTTGTTTTATTATTAAATATTTTTATCGTGGCGGTTATCGATAAATACAAAGGGCTGGCAATGCTATTATCGGCTATTGAATACCATTTTTAAGAGATTGCAGCCCTTTCGCGCGACGCTTATTATATTGCAGTGCAAGTAAAAAGTTTCGAAAAGTTAAAGAATAACACAAAAAGGTAAGTTTGTACTGTTTATTATTTGCAAATTAAAGTTTATAATGTAATTGTTATGGTTATTGAAGTACTATAATTATTAATATAACTTATTTTAAGCATAATACTAATTTACATATATTTTGTCTGCCACCGCCGGCATCTGTGTTTTTCTGTATTTATGTACATAAATGTGTGTGTAT
>JBAMBJ010002969.1:0-46221 GCA_037043495.1 Drosophila recens | reverse complement strand
TTAAAATATAAAAAATAATATTAGGTTTTTTCAACAAAATAGCATCAAATTTAAATCAATTATTAAATCAACGTCATAGCTTTGGGAATTGCTACATTTGTTTCTAGCCAGATTTGATAACGACAACGCAAATAGCCGAAAATCCGTTTCGTCACAGCTTAAAACTGATAATGCTAAAAAAATACGCTTAAAGATTTCCGAGTTCAAAACAAAATTCAAAATATGTGCTGGGAATTCTACGCTGATTAAGTTTTGATAATTCCAGTGTGGATCAGGTGTATAAAACGACGACTCTGCATTGGTTAGAATATCAGTTGTCGCAAATACATTCAAGTGAACAGAGCTATTAAATTATAAGCAAAATGAAAACCATTTTAGTTGGACTTTTAATCACAATCCTCGCAGTGCAGCAGAGTTCGAGTAAACCGGTAAGTTTCATTACTTAAACTCTTTGAAAGTGATATATAATGTGAAATTTAATGCAGGCTCAACAACCCCCATTGATTTTCGTGGGCAATATGGAGAAACAGTTTAGAAAAGTTGATGAAAGTATTGGCAAACTGGAAGACAAGGTTGACGCCCAACACAACAAAATGGTAGCAGAAAAGAAAAGGAAAGAACTTTCGAAATTCGACAAAATTGGATCAAAGTACTACTATATTGATCACACGGAGAAACTCAATTGGAGTGACGCATTTTATAAATGTCGTTCGATGGGCTTAAATCTGGCTGTTGTGCAAAACAGGAAAGAGTTAACCGCAGTCAGCGCGAAGTTGGCCAATAACAACTACTGGCTGGATATGACGGAATGTCTTAACTTGGAGAAAAGTGGCTCAAACTATGTGATGAACTATGATGATTGTGAATTTGAATTTAACTACATATGTGAAAAAGATGATTGGGAAGAAGGAAAACTTGCCTAGGATATCATAATACTATTAATGTTATGTAGTCATAAAAATATTTATTTTTGATTAAGTATTTATATATAATAAATAAACTATAATAAAAAACAAAACTTTACATACTGTTTTTAAGATATACATTTATGAATAAACTTTTTAATAAAAGACAGCCCAGTTCTAGAATTTTAAGTCTAATGCCAACAAATATAAAGGTACGGTGGCTCACAGCTTAAAGTATGCAAACTTATATTTGCTTTAACTGCTATTTAAGTCAAGTTATCACAGTAAAAAAAATTTCCTTAGCCCATTAAGTACCCTTCGAAAATTTTGAATTTATGTAAAAGTCACTTTTCAAAACTTTTTTTTCCTCGATTTTTTACAAAAAATATTTTGATACAAAAAAATTCTTGGAACAATTCTAACTGCAGAAAAAAATATTTTTGCTAGTATTTTTTATAATTTTTTGAAAACTGCAAAAAAGGCACTTTTTGCATGAAAATGAGGAAAAATGGATTAAAATGGTAATTTTGAGGATTTTCAAAATATTATACAAAATATTAGCAGGTAATTAAAACAAACTTATTCACAGCTTGTTTATTTATAAAAAAAAAAAAGAATTTGTCATTTGATTCAGCATTTAAAAAATAAAAAATTATATCAAGTTTTTTCAACTAGACCGCATCAAATCTAAGTTAATTGTTAAATCTACGTCATAGCTTTGGGAATTGCTACATTTGTTTCTAGCCAGATTTGATAACGACAACGCAAATAGCCGAAAATCCGTTTCGTCACAGCTTAAAACTGATAATGCTAAAAAAATACGCTTAAAGATTTCCGAGTTCAAAACAAAATTCAAAATATGTGCTGGGAATTCTACGCTGATTAAGTTTTGATAATTCCAGTGTGGATCAGGTGTATAAAACGACGACTGTGCATTGGTTAGAATATCAGTTGTCGCAAATTCATTCAAGTGAACAGAACTATTAAATTATAAACAAAATGAAAACCATTTTAGTTGGACTTTTAATCACAATCCTGGCAGTGCAGCAGAGTTCGAGTAAACCGGTAAGTTTCATTACTTAAACTCTTTGAAAGTGATATATAATGTGAAATTTAATGCAGGCTCAACAACCCCCATTGAATTCCGTGGGCAATATGGAGAAACTGGAGAAACAGTTTAGAAAAGTTGATGAAAGTATTGGCAAACTGGAAGACAAGGTTGACGCCCAACACAACATAATGCTGGCAGAAAAAAGAATGAAAGAATTCTCGAAATTCGACAAAATTGGATCAAAATACTACTATATTGGTCACACGGAGAAACTCAATTGGAGTGACGCATTTTATAAGTGTCGTTCGATGGGCTTAAATCTGGCTGTTGTGCAAAACAGGAAAGAGTTAACCGCAGTCAGCGCGAAGTTGGCCAATAACAACTACTGGCTGGATATGACGGAATGTCTTAACTTGGAGAAAAGTGGCTCAAACTATGTGATGAATTATGATGATTGTGAATCTGAATTTAACTACATATGTGAGAAGGATGATTGGGAAGAAGGAAAACTTGCCTAGAATATCATAATACTATTAATATTATGTTAATTTAAAAATATTTATTTTTGATTAAGTATTTATGTATTTATAATAAATAAACTATAATAAAAAACTAAACTTTACATGCTTTTTTTTAGATATACATATATGAATAAACTTTTTAAAAAAAGACAGCCCAGTTCTAGAATTTTAAGTCTAATGCCAACAAATATAAAGGTACGGTGACTCACAGCTTAAAGTATGCACCCTTATTTTTGCTTTAACTGCTATGTAAGTCAAGTTATCACAGTAAAAAAAATATATTTGGAAAAATCGTTTAAATTCCTATTGAATGTTGCAAAAATTTCCTTAACCCATTAAGTACCCTTCGAAAATTTCGAATTTATGTAAAAGTCACTATTCAAAACTTTTTTCCTCAATTTTTTACATAAAATATTTTGATGCAAAAAAATTCTTGGAAAAATTCTAAGAGTAACTGCAAAAGAGAATTTTCAAAAATATTTTTTCTAGTACTTTTTTTAAATTTTTTGAAAACTGCAAAAAAGGCACTTTTTGCATGAAAATGAGGAAAAATGGGTTAAAATGGTAATTTTTGGGATTTTCAAAAAATTATAAAAAATACTAGCAAGTAATTAAAAGAAGCTTATTCACAGCCTGTTTATTTATAAAAAAAAAAAGAATTTGTCATTTGATTCAGCATTTAAAATATAAAAAATAATATTATGTTTTTTCAACAAAGTAGCATCAAATTTAAATCAATTATTAAATCTACGTCATAGCTTTGGGAATTGCTACATTTATTCCTAGCCAGATTTGAAAACGACAACGCAAATAGCCGAAAATCCGTTGCGTCACAGCTTAAAACTGATAATGCTAAAAAAATACGCTTGAAGATTCCCGAGCTCAAAACAAAATTCAAAATTTGAGCAGGGAATTCTACGCTGATTAAATTGTGATAATTCCAATGTGGATCAGGTGTATAAAACGACGACTCTGCATTGAGTAGAATATCAGTTGTCGCAAATACATTCAAGTGACCAGAACTATTAAGCTAAATCAAAATGAAAATCATTTTAGTTGAACTTTTAATCACAATCCTCGCAGTGCAGCAGAGTTCGAGTAAACCGGTAAGTTTCATTACTTAAACTCTTTGAAAGTGATATATAATGTGAAATTTAATGCAGGCTCAACAACCCCCATTGATTTTCGTGGGCAATATGGAGAAACAGTTTAGAAAAGTTGATGAAAGTATTGGCAAACTGGAAGACAAGGTTGACGCCCAACACAACAAAATGGTAGCAGAAAAGAAAAGGAAAGAACTTTCGAAATTCGACAAAATTGGATCAAAGTACTACTATATTGATCACACGGAGAAACTCAATTGGAGTGACGCATTTTATAAATGTCGTTCGATGGGCTTAAATCTGGCTGTTGTGCAAAACAGGAAAGAGTTAACCGCAGTCAGCGCGAAGTTGGCCAATAACAACTACTGGCTGGATATGACGGAATGTCTTAACTTGGAGAAAAGTGGCGCAAACTATGTGATGAACTATGATGATTGTGAATCTGAATTTAACTACATATGTGAGAAGGATGATTGGGAAGAAGGAAAACTTGCCTAGAATATCATAATACTATTAATATTATAAAAATAGTCATAAAAATATTTATTTTTGATTAAGTATTTATATATAATAAATAAAATATTATAAAAAACAAAACTTTCTATACATTAATTTAGATAGATATGAAAAAGTTTTGCCCAGTTCTAGAATTTTAAGTATAATGCCAACAAATATAATAATATATCTTTAATTAAATATATATACAATTATAAGTTAAACCTGTCACAATCAATTAATTTGAAAGCTGTTTTGCCAAACTTGTAGAAGATCAAATAAATGCTGACGCATTCCGATGCCAAATTGTTGAAACGTCATTTGTTGCCCTTGTCCCTGGTCGAGTGGTAACCGAAAGCGTCAACGAAACGGGCCATTGAAATAAATAGGGTTTTGGGAAGGGAAGCGAAGGCGTAAGACATTAGGCCACACCCACAGTCAGTCAGCTTGTAGTCGGAGCAATCCTTTTGGCCAAGACGTTAGACGTTGGACGATTCGAAAATTCGGTGCCTTCGTCTTCGTTTTGTCAATAAATCGTGGACTGCCAGTAATGATGTTGGGCCATCGCATCGCATCGCATTCAACCAAGCTGGCTAACACCAAGGCGTTTTGGCCGGGGCGATAGCAGCCGTTAATGTCAGACGAGCGAAAATATATGAGCCACCATGCCCCAGCTCCAGCCCCACCCTCTCCCTGCCCACCCTTCGCTCCCCCCTTCATTCCTTGCCTCAAAAGTATATATTCAACTTGAGGGTTTCATAAAACTTCACATCGTCTTCGTCTTCGTCTATGGCTTGGACTTTGCTCATGATGACTTTGTTGATGATGATGATAATGATGAAGTCTTTTCTCTTCCCCCTTTGGCCAGCACGCTCATCAAGCGAGGTTCGTCAAGTTGTGGGCCAACAACCCTTGGCCAGGTTCTAAGCTCGTGCTGCCTTTTGGCTTGGATTTGTTTTATGCGTCATTCGGCCAAATATTTCCTGCCTCTATCTCCCTCTCTCCCTCTCTCTCTCTCACTCTTTCCACTGTTGTTCCCGCCCAGCTCTGGCCTAGGTCATTATGCGCCTGCTTTTGGACTTGGACTCATCATTTATAAGCACTGTGCGCCATTCCCGTTGTCAGTTTGTGGAAGGATTTACGCTAGTTCTGTTAGTATGTGTGTGTGTGTGTGTGTGTTTGAGTGAATTATGGCCATTGCCTGATTTCTTTTTCGTCCTTTTTCTTACGCCCTTTTGGGCTGGCTGGCGCACACACAGTGGCAAATTTATTGACAGATATAATTTCTTATGCGTATAATTAGAAATTCGGCAATCATTAGGCGACCAGCTCACATATATCAAGTTAATGGCCCATTTTGCCTTTCTGCACGGCTCTAGATTGAATGGCGAAAAAGCGTTAGACAAACAAACAGACAGACAGGCAGATTGAAAGACAGACAGACACAAAGATAGACATGCTGGCATTGATTCGCAGATTTATTTGACGAAAGTTGGCAAGAGCTGTGCTATTGATTTCAAACTCTTATAGAAATAGCTCCCAATCAACTAATTAACTAAAAGCATACTATGCAATAAAATTATTTATAATTTTTCAATATAATAAATTATTTTTGTAACATATTTCACGCATTTTTATTAGCACAATTTCAATTTCATTTGCAGCTCGACAAAAATAAACTTATAACCAAAAGTTGTTGGGGAAAGTGTTCATTATTTAGTCGCATAACTCACTTTGGAGTACGAGTATTCGCGATTTGAGCTCAATTTGCCATAAAATAAATTCTTTTCACTCAAATAAATAAAACACATACACACACACACACACACATACAGTGTCAGAGTGTATGGGAAGCAAAGACAATTACCAAATTTGCATTCGCGCGAAATGGCAAACAAACAAATAAATTCAAACGGCAAAAATGACACATAAACAAACAAAAATGCCAAATACATTTTTTTGATTTAACAAATGTCAGAAATATGAAAAGAAGATGAGGCTTTATGTACAACATTTCACTGAAGCTACACTGTGAGAAATGTTCAATTGCATTAAGCCAACAATATTCAGAAATTCCCTTCATTTTGGGACATTCCACATACAGAACACATATCTGTATAATATTAGATTTTTAGAAAAATATTGCTACAAATCCTTATCTATTATAACATTTTCGACGAAGCTGTGGGAATTTCTGATAACGACAACGAAAGTAGCCGAAAATTCGTTGAGTCACAGCTTAGAATTGATAATGCCAAAAAATAACCTCATAGATTCCCGAATTCAAAACAAAATGCAAAATTAGTACAGGGAATTTCACACTGAAAAATTCAGGTGTATAAAATGCAGATGCTCCATTGAGGTGCATATCAGTTGACTCAAATTTATTCAAGTGAACAGAACTATTAAATTTAATCAAAATAAAAATCATTTTAGTTGGACTTCTAATCACAGTCCTGGCTGTGCAGCAGAGTACGTGTAATCAGGTATGATATTTTAACTAATCACAGTGAAATGGAAATACAGTGTGAAACTTAATGCAGGATCATCACTCGGAACCACAATCTCCAATGATTTCAGTGGGCAATAGGAAGTATTGCTGGAAAATAAGTTTAGAAAAGTTGACAAAAATATTGGCAGACTGGAGGAAAAGGTTGAGGCTATACACAACATAATGGTGGCAGAAAAAAGAAGGAAAGAATTCTCGAAATTCGACAAAATTGGATCAAAGTACTACTATATTGATCACACGGAAAAACTCAATTGGAGTGACGCATTTTACAAATGTCGTTCGATGGGCTTAAATCTGGCTGTTGTGCAAAACAGGGAAGAGGTTATCGGAGTCAGCGCGAAGTTGGCCAATAACAACTACTGGCTGGATATGACGGAATGTCTTAACTTGGAGAAAACTGACTCAAACTATGTGATGAACTATGATGATTGTGAATCTGAATTTAACTACATATGTGAGAAGGATGATTGGGAAGAAGGAAGACTAACGGAGGAGTTGTAAATACTATTAAACTATTTTATTTATTGAATTTAAATTTTGTTAAAAAAAGATTATTGAAAAATATGTTATTTAAAAATGACTTAATGCCTCAATCAAACAATTAATTAAAATGTCTTGCTTTAAAAATTATATCAATGAATTCAGTTAAAAAGAAATTTAAATGTAAATACAATTCTATACTAAAATAAAATAACTAATGTATTTCTGTATTAATTTTTTTAATTAATCTTTCGTTAAAGAGAGTAAGAGAGAGTGACCACGATCTTTCTCTCAGTGTATTAAACAACTCATCAGTTACTGGATAAGAAGAAGAAGAAGCATCAAAAGAGTCATCTACGAGTGTATGTGAATACTCCGAATCTACAGAATATACATACATACATAAATAATATTTATTAATGTATTTTTATGTGCGCTAAGAGTACACAATGTAATAATTTATACAGTTGCCGTCGACATCTCTCTGCTGTTTCATATATTTGTTGTTGTAGTTGTTGCTGTTGTTGCTGCTGTTATTGTTGCTGTTGTTGTTGCTGTCTCGCTCGCTACATTATGACGCTTACAATTTACTGTCCATGTTTTGTTGTTTACTCGGATGATGATGATGATGATGATGATGATGGCTGCCAGGCTCGCTGTCCTTGTGGGTGGTTGGGTGGTTGGGTGGTTGGTGGATTGAGTGGTTGATGGAGTGATGGTTGGCTCTGCTTTTCTGGCCTGCTGGTCAGGCATGTGACAAACTTGCCGGAATTCTCGGCTTGCCGTTGACAAGGGTGGCTCACAAGGCGCCGCCAACTGGCCACCCACCGACCCACCAGCCCACCAACCCACCTCCCAGCAAAAACAGCAACAACCATCCGGCCCCACTCCCCTGGCTTCACCCGGACTGACAGGGCGCATTTCAAACAGAAAATGCCAACAAATGCGGCGGCGTGCAAATAAAAATGATTAATGATGATGCGCGTTGGCAGCAACAACAACAACAATAGCAACAACAACAACAACAGCCAGAACAACAACTGCGACAGCGACAATAGTAATGGCCGCCACGCAGGCGTCAACGTCGACCTCGCTGTCGCTGCCGCTGCCGCCGTTGACGTTGACGTCGCCGTTTTGTGAAATGCTCGTAAATTGCAAGCGAAATAAGCACAAACATGAAGAAGTTTCTGTAATTTCACTTACCAATTACACAATCACACACACATTTTTAAGAGCTATTCGTATTTAAGTGTACTTTCCCCTGAATTTATTCCTTACATTTTTTAAATGGTTTTTCTGGGAGTTTTTTCAATCCTTGCAACAATATTGGATCGATTAGAATTTCAATACCGCAAAATAGTGACTGCAAAAAAATTTGTCAAAAATCTCTTCGCTAGTAATTTTTAAAAAAATTTTGAAAACTGCAAAAAAATTACTATTTTTCTCCCCACTCCTTTTTCCTCCATTTTATACAAAAAGTCCTTTTTTGCAGCTTTCAAACTATTATACAAAATACTTGCAAAGAGATTTTCTGAATTTTTTTTTTGCAGTCACTATTAGAATTGTTTGAAGAGTTTTTGTGCATCAAAACATTTTTTTTAAAAAGTCGAGAAAAAAAGTTTCAAATTAGACCTTTACAAGAATTCAAAATTTTCAATGGTTACTTAATTTGTTAAGGAAATTTTTGAATTACTTAAACGGAATTGAAATGACCTTTCCACTGATGCCAAAATGTACATGAAGTAGGTTCAATTTATGAGTAGATTTATCTTTAAATGTTGTCAAAATAAATATGCCGTCTAGTGTATATCTAAACTAGTCGGCGGTGCTACAGTCGAGCGGTACTCGACTGTCGAAGACCCCGTACTTACTATGCAAAAGCAAACACTGCTTAAAGTCATGTAATATAAGTCGCTACAAACATTTAACGTATTTTAATATATATATATTTTCGCCCAAATATATTGAGGATACGTACATACAGTCGAACTTCCCTAACTCGAACTTCCCTAACTCGAAGTCTCTCTAACTCGAACAAAATCGAGTGGCAATACAAGGCAAATTTCATACAAATTTACTTCCCTAACTCGAAGTCTTCCCTAACTCGAACTTTTTTCGTGGATAATGGTGATTCGAGTTAGGAAGTTCGAGAATACTACGACATAATCCTATTTGTGGTATTATTCAGGGTCCTGTTCAGTCTTTAAAAATACAATAGTGAACCTTTCAACATTGATAAGTTAAGTTATTCATTGAAGAAGATGCCAAGTTCACGGCTGGCAGGCAACCGCGATATGTGTCAGTGATAATTACAAGCATCTTGTCAGCCCCGTCACTTTGAACGTGACACGCCCCTTCGACCCACCGCCTCGATAGTTACTCCTTTGCGACAATATCAATTATCGGACGTCAAGTGTCGTTCACGTGTCACGTCAACACCACAAACGCCAATGGAGCACGGAACTCACATGACAATCATCGTTTTTCGTCCAGGAAATTCCACTACTTTACGATGGGATGAAGATGAAATTGCGATGGGGTGGGAAGGTGACGGAAATTCGGAGATGGGTTGGATGCATTTGAAAACGCAGCTTAAGCACACATTCCTCCATGTATCCCTCTAACTGTTTCCATCTATTTTTCCCTCTCCATTCTCTCTTAGCGCCCTCTTTCTTTCTCCCGCTGACTTTGATTGATTACAAAAGCAATTGAGCGCAACCTTATTTTTAAAATCGCCACAAAAGGGCGAAAATAAAAAAGAATTAACATAAATAATATAAAGGGAAATTTTCGATTGACAGCTCCACAAATGGGAAAAATTGGGGGGAAAAAAGTAAACGCAATTAGCTCAAACGAACCCTTAGAGATTCACAGCACTAGGCTAATGAGCCACACTCCCACCGCGAGCTTTTGACAGTCGAGATTTTCAGCAGTTACGATTGCTGGCTGCTTTCATTAGCCACCCACAACAAAAGTGGCAAAAGGCGAGGCCCAAAAGTAAAAGAAAATAAAATTACAATTAGATTTAATTGACAGCAGCTGATTGATTAGTTTAAAGCTGCCTTAAACTGATCCTTAGTAAATCATAAATATAAATAAGGTACACAAAAAAATGATACATTTTAAAACTCAAGTTTATTATTTATGATTTTAGCAGGATTTTTAAAAATATTTTTCAGGATATTATTGTTGAATTAACACAATATGCGAATAAAATGGCAGCCACTCAGCATTAAAATTGTCAAAAAGGTCTCGATAATCAAAATATATGCAGAGAAGCAATTCGAAAACTGTACCTGAATCAAGTATTTTGAGCTGATCTAAAAAACACCGGAATTACTGAGTTTCTGAAAACACATCGTATTGATTTTATCGCGATTTTCTTTCCAATGTTCCTATATATTATTTATATTAAGTTTACTTTTTCTTATTTATTAATCTATGGTGTTTATATGTATAAGAAAATTCTTACTAAAATTAAGGTAAATACAGTTGATTACGGCACTTCAAAAGTGTAATTCAATCTTTAATTTTTCAATCTTTCTTTCAATTTTTAGCAGAAACAGTAAAAAATTTAAAATAAAAATTTTAACATATCAAGTGTTTGGGAATTTGTATTATATAAATTAAGGCCCTATTCTCTTTCAGCAAAAAATTTTTTTCGACTTTTTTTTGCATTTATTTATATCTTGGGTAGTTGCGAATATGCCCCTAAAAGGATTTTTAGAAATTCGAAATACTTAAGGAGATACGGCCATTTTTATCCAGCAATGTTAATGTTAATGCATGTGAAGTCAAAACTTTAAACGCGTTTAGTCTCGAAACCACGTTTTTCGAGCTGGCGGCCACGATTCCGCCAGTTCTACTGAACCGATTTGGATGAAACAAAGTTTAATCGACGTAGAATTGTCACCATTCTGGCCCGAAGTAAAATAAAAAATTTGCAATTTTTTTCTACTATTTTTTTTACACTAAACTACAAAAAAATGGGTCCAAATTCGATTTGTCAATTCAAGTGGCCGCCATTTTGTCAAAAAAAAACGCAAAATTTTTATTTTACTTCGGGCCAGAATTACATCTATGCTGATCATAACCCCGTTTTTTTTTTCATTTCCGACGCTCCGGAGACCGGAATCGTGGCCGCCGTGACGACACCTTATTTTTGCACCACCAACTTTGAAGTCTCATTACTTTTTAAACAGCCCTCGTATCGAGGCAAAAAAAAATTTTTATTTTCTTTCATTCATTACTAATTCAATAAAAAAAAAAAAATTCAAATATTTTTTTGCGTTTTCAAATGAGAATTTTTTCAAAAAAGGTCCAAAAACAGCAAGCTGAAGGAGAATAGGGCCTTAAGGCCCTACGCAAAACGATATTTAATAAATTTATTTAAATTTTGTTTTTTTTATTGAATTAGGAATGACTGAAAGAAAATAAAAAAATTTTTTTTTGCTTCGATACGAGGGCTGTTCAAAAAGTAATGAGACTTCAAAGTTGGTGGTGCAAAAAAAAGGTGTCGTCACGGCGGCCACGATTCCGGTCTCCGGAGCGTCGGAAATGAAAAAAAAACGGGGTTCTAATCAGTATAGATGTAATTCTGGCCCGTAGTAAAATAAAAATTTTGCGATTTTTTTTGACAAAATGGCGGCCACTTGAAATTGACAAATCGAATTTGAACCCATTTTTTGTAGTTTAGTGTAAAAAAAAATAGTAAAAAAATCTCAAAATTTTTATTTTACTTCGGGCCAGAATGGTGACAATTCTACGTCGATTAAACTTTGTTTCATCCAAATCGGTTCAGTAGAACTGGCGGAATCGTGGCCGCCAGCTCTAAAAACGTGGTTTCGAGATAAACGCGTTCAAAGTTTTGACTTCACTTGCATTACCATTAACATTGCTGGATAAAAATGGCCATATCTCCTTAAGTATTTCGAATTTCTAAAAATCCTTTTTAGGGCATATTCACAACTACCCAAGCTATAAATAAATGCAAAAAAAAAAGTCGAAAAAAATTTTTTGCTGAAAGAGAATAGGGCCTTAATACTTTTTATTTTTGTTAAGAAATGGTTTAAAAAAAATTTTTTAAAATTAGAAAATAGCTTTTACCTGTGTTCTCTGGGTAGAATCGTCGGCTTGTTATATTTAGAATTTTCAATTTAATTAAATATGTAGCTCGGATCGATATATTAGAGTATAAAACATAAATTTATTAATTAACGAGACGCAACGTAACATAACTCAACGCTACACAAAGTATTTAGACATGTTGGGGCTTTACAAGGATTTGATTTTGTACACAATAATACAGTACAATACAGGGTCTATCAGAGTTGAACTCACTTGACAGTAACCTTTCATACTTGTCAGAAATTAGCCTAACATATTCTGCTTTTCTAGTAGATATGTTATTCCAAGCCAACTTTCAACTGAGTTAAGTTAAGTGCAATTGAACCAAAGCTGTTGTCATATAATTGCTAACCATCAAGTCGCACCGCAAATCAAGTGCAGCAATTGCAAGCAGCCTGCAATTCATTTGTGGCATGAATCGAGCTGGCTAGGGGCGGGGGAAGAGTGACCAGGTTTGTGGCATAAACCAAAGACAAACCGCACGCAAAGTTGCCAACGTAGCCAAAACTGTTGAAACCACGAAACAACCCTGAAAGTGTCAGTTCAAAGCTTCCGATTGGGGGCAACATAAAAGAGTTGAGCTCATCTCGGAGGAAATAATGAAACAAAGAGGGGCGTTCCATTAGACACTCGTGGCTTATTTAACTCCCCATTGACGACATTTATCAGCATTAGATGACGGCTTTGAACTTTTAAATCATAAGACGCAACTACTTCGCATTTGCCGAATATTAAATGTGGAGGGAATTACAGATTTACAGTTTGCAGTTATTAAAAACATAATCCGTCATTAGTGTCAAAAATGATGGCAAAATCCATAGAAAACCCATTTAACGTCAGCTCGTGAGTCGGTTCAGTTCAGAGTTCATAATGTCAAGCATAATGAGAACGAGCAACTGGGCCGTGGGTTGACACTGACGTCTATTATTGAACAGCGTAAAGGGCATTTTGCGGGCCAGGCAGCCAGCGAGAAGAGACGACAACATTAATATTAATTTATTTGTGTAAATTATTTATGAAATTTTGTCGTTTTTGGTAATTACAATGCGCGTCGGTCTATGACTTTTTAATTAAAAGCTCAGCGGTCCAACCGGCTGAAGCAGATTCTCATAAAGTGCGCTTGCTCATAAAAAGTTACGTTTCAGGGGAGAGTTCAACTCAGCCGCAACAAAATGTTCACACAAAAAGTACATACATACATATACACTATGTGCTATCTTCATATATATATTATCTGTGCAAAAAGAAATAATAATGAAAGCAAAAGTTTTGGCGACAATCCGTACGCATTTTATGGCCTGACTGGAGAGTGAAAATGAAGATAACACTGCCTTATACTGTGCAGCTCTTAGAGATGAGCAAACACCAAATGTTTCTATCCAACAGAAATAATTTAACAATTTGTGATATAATTTGACAAAATAATACACAATTTAATATTTGAACTTTCAATTGGGGATGAATTTTTACAAAATTTTATAATTGAATCAATAAAATTTCGTAAGAACATTCAATTTGAATATTACACATAAGACGATAAAGTTACTTATATATTTCTTAACCCATTAATGGCTGCCCATAGATCGGCTGGTACGATTTTGACGAAATTTTGAAATGTGTGCCTAGAAGACCATAGAAGTTGAAAGAAACAAAAAAAAAATTTTTATCTTCAAATTTAATTTTTTCGATTTCCATACATTTTTCAGCTATTTTCGATTACATTTTGTATGCAGAAAAATAGCTAGATATTCACCTGTAAAAAACTACAAGTATAACAAGGATAACTAAACTGTTCAAATTTTATACTTATATTTTTATTATTTCTCTTTACTATGAAATAAATTTTGCCTCGATATCTCTCACATGCCCCGAGCTAGAATTTTTAAAGTGTCAATACTTTTTTGTGTATTTAAATACCCATTAGCCGTTAATGGATTAAATCCTTAATTTTATGAAAATTTAATATAATTAATTAAATTAAATATAATTAAATTAAATACAATGAAAAGACGAAATATCCCAGAGCTATACAATCATCAATCAGCCAAATTATTAAAACAAATTGTTAAAATTTTTAAAAATAAAAGTTTTGAGTTAAAATATTTATTTTAAAGCAAATTGAAAGCATTAAAAGTTTAGCATTTAGAGAAACAGCTTAAATATCGCATGTCTCCCAACGCATCTCTAATGCCAATGTATTAGTGCGTGTATGTGTCTCTATGTGTGCTTTCATCTGCTTAAAGTATGATTGCAAGTGTGAAAATATATATGCTAAACGTGCCCGCCCCGTTGCGCTCTCGTGCGTTTTTTGTTTTATGACGCGGCGACGTGCTCGGAAAATGAAAAGCACTTGACTCGCCAAAGTGCTGAACTTGGCGGTCTCCTGCTGCAATCCCTGCCCCGCCTACGTCTTAAAGTCTTGCCTCACATGCCAAATCGTAAAACGTTTCGTCTCCTTTTTTTCAAAGCGAACTTTCCTTGAAATATACTCGCACTTGCCTGCTAGATATGTGATCCGGCAGCAGGAATTCGGGCGTTTAACAGATGCTCTAAACATTCGTGCTTAGAAAAAAAATTAATTTCTTAATACTTTTTTTTTATTTTATGTATCCACATAAGAATGTTCTTATAAAATAATAAATATAGTAAAATAAAAATCTTACACTAATCTTAAGAATATGAACGCTTTGTAATCAAAATTAAAAATAAGATAGATTACTGAACTTAATATTTAAGATAATAAACATTATTAATACTTAAGTTAGAATTCCGAATTTTACTAAATTAGTTTCAGAGTAATTAAATTCCAAAAGAACTACAGAAGAATTTCTAAAATTTAAGAATAAGAATATGATATTTTAAATTCGACCTTTCATTTATACTAAATTAACTTTGTGTATGTGGTTAATCTCAATACTATCTCAAGGGTATTTCAAATTCGACCTTTCCTTTAAATTTTATTATCTTTTTTATTCAAAGCAACCTTCGACCGTCTGCAAATAGTTCTCCATTTTTGTCTCAATTCCATTCTCATTTGCTCGAACAATTTAAGAAATTGTCGCCAAGACGATGTTCAAATGTGCGTGCCTCGATGTGATGTGAGGTTGTAAATCTTGTAGAGTAAATAAAATAGGGTTCTGTGTGAGTGTTTCTCCTTTGTAGTTTATAAAAGTACATCACTATGCTTGCTTTGAGTTAATTTCATTTGATTTATTCGATTTCGAAACAGGAGCTAGAGTTAAGCCTTGTTGTTATACGAGGACGAATACGAGTATCTGTAGCTTTTGTTTTTGTTGTTGCTGCTGCGGTCAATAAATTACCCGCTGTGCGGAGGCTTTTTGCATTGTTCCCTTACATATTTGAAGTGCACTTTATGCTTTTTGCATACACAATTCGCAATTAATTTAAAACAATTATGTTGGCACCGTGCAAAAAGAACAGATTCGATCGTCGAACAAAATACAAAAAAAAACACCCACACACACACACGCACAAAAACTCTCTGCGGTGAAATGACATGTCGCCTGTCAACCACACATTTTCAGTTGGAGTGTTATGCAATTATGGAAACGCATTTCCACGGATGGATTAAAACTGCCAGCCACCAGAGTTAATCATTCCTTCTTGCCTTACTTTCAGATGACATACATACAGCATTATGCCACAATTTAACTCATTAGCGGGCGGAATCATTTAATACTGTTTGGTAATCTCTATAAAGCTATTAGTCGTATGTGGTACAAAGTAATTGAAGGCAAATAAACATACGTATATGAATATACTATTTAAATGATATGATGACGTAAAGGACTGACGGAATTCAATGTAATTTTGAGTTGTAACAAGCTTTATATTGTTCGGATAATGGGCATTTTTTCACACCCTCTTAAACTCTCAACCACTTAAAGAAACCTTATAGTTAAAATTACGTATTTTATTTTAGTTCATTTTAATTTATTATTATTTGAATAAATATAAAGGGCGCCGAAACAAAGTGAGATCGGTAAATTTAGACAGATAAATCATATATTCATTTGCAACTCAAAGTGATATCAATTCGCTGAATATAGCCGAAATGGTATAGGAGTAGGTTAAAGAAATTCAACTCCGACAAATCATGTCGAGAGTGAAATTCGGAACAGGCCTGCATTATCCATATTTTAAGTTTTAACAAATTTTCGTCTAAAGCTTAAATTACAACAAAGAGTTTTTTCGTTAGAGTGTATAATGCGTTTAGACTGTCGAGGTCCTCTATGACTATACTATAGAGCTCCACAAGCTCTACTTATTTTAGTTCTATTCTCTACACTCTACTAAAAAAGTAATTTAACTTTAAAGGGACCTATGAAATTAAGAAAACGCTAAAATGGTAGAGCGAATATACATAAATATTTTAGTATATTAAATTAAATCTTGAATTCTGTACGGAAGCCCAATCATGGAATAAAACTTCCTATAAAATTTTGTGGTTTACAGCATTGATTTGCTATTTAGATAAAAACAGATACATGATGATTCAATTAAAGTCAAACATAAAAATATCAATGTAAAAAAATGTATTATTTTACATTACATTAATACTGCATTTTTTAATATATTCTAAAAAACATTTAGTGGCTGTTTTTTCTCCCTCTTTATTGTTTTAATCAAACGTAATAATTTAAGTTAAATTTATTAAAATAAGTAGTTCAGGATCTGTGTTTCATTACAATTTATTGACATTATACTTTTAGACTTAAGAGTAATGCAAATAAACTCAATTGTAAACTCATACTATGAAAACAAAGACAAAAGTACTCCTATCTAAGAGCCGAACTACAATCTTATTGAAAACTTAAAAATTAGTTTTTTGCAAAATAAAAAGGTACAACCTTTAAAATATTTGTCACTTTGTGCTCCTATAACTTGTATGGAAATGGATTCCGATTCGGACTCGGACTCGGCTGAAGCCTGAGCAGTGTTTATTGCATCTGTCTGTTGCTCCGGGCATATTCGTACTATTACTTTGTACCTGGACCAGCTCCAGTGCAGCAGGTACACCCTACGGCTAATGGATTTTTCCACGCCTAATTACCATTACTTAGCGAGACAACGGGTTCAGCAACAACAATAAAAATTGCATTAAAAATTTGAAATTTTTTTCCCACGCCATTTTTTGATAATTTTATAATTTTTTCATATTCTTGCAGCTAAAGCGTGTGAAAAATGCAAATGGAATTTCATAGTCACCATTAACACCTTTTTGCACAGTCGCCTCACTTTGCCTCGCCGGTTGGCTCTTATATTCTCGTTTCCATTTGTTTCACCTTTCTTCTGGTCCTATTCTCCTTGCTTCTCTGTGCATATTTTATGTGACGTCATGAGCCGAAAAAATGCATTTAATTAAATGCCACACAAATGCGACGCGAAACGTTTCCACCTTGTGTGATATTTTATAGTCGCTGCCGGATTGTGGTCCTTTGGTCGGCTCTAACAAAATCCCGACCCTGTCACCACGGACTGTGTCCCATTCACTAAAAGCCATATTTGAGTTGCCACTTAGGAAAAAGTGTTAGAACGAAAGTAAGACTCTAGTATTTTTATTAGAAGGGACACATACAATACAAACAAATATTGTACAAAGATATTGCGACGGTCAGTTGGGATTGCCGTGAAATAATGCACGTCTATTACCTTAAGAAAAGTAGATCAAAATCCGGAAAATGTAACAAGATTTCTTAGATTGTGGATAAATTCAAAGTAGGTACAGGGTCGTAGGGCTACCACATTTATCAAACTAAAAGTTCCTTCTATCGACTTAACGCACCTACATATTTTAAGAATACAAATTAATTAAGTACCCGAAACAAAAGTGCTCTTAAATAAGTTCGAAAAAAGAAGAAGAAGGAAAAAAGGAAATATGAGGAGAACAGAAGTTTTCGGAAAATGTCTTTGTAAAATATGCAATTTACTCGTAAGCAAAAAATGGTTTTTATTGCCTTCATATAACCGACTTTACTTAAATTTACTTGTACCAACTTTACACTAAGTACATGGCTAAATTGCTTTTTTTTTTAATTTTGAAATATGTACTTATATTAATTTTAAATTTTTTTATTAATAATAATAATAATAATAATATGAAAATAAGCATTGACAATATTACGAGTACAATAAAATATTATGCTGACTCACATAAAAATTAAATTAACGTATGAAATTAATCTTGATTTCGCCCAAGAAATTCATCGTTTTTTGAGCTAAACAAGTTTGCAATTTTGCATTTGGGATGATAATGCGGTTAATCAGCTCGAAGTCGAAAGATAGAAAGATTTATGTGATGGTCAACACTTGCAAGTACTCACAATTAGATGGTAACAAAATTCTTCAGACTGCTCTACATTGGAAGTATATGAAAATAAGAGTCCTTTATGGTTTTGGTAAAATCAGTTGTCGTTGTCAGCTTATATGAATCTCTGTTGAATGTGGCAGCTGTCAGGGGGGGCGGAGCAAAGGAAATAGGGGACAACTCGAGTACGAGAGTTCGAGGACTAGTACGAGTAACAACAGCTCAATCTGAATAGGCTTTAGACTGTCGTGTGCTTCCTTCCTTGGAGCTGTTCCGATTGCTGCTTACTTTGTATTTAGGCATTGCAATGCAATTTTTGCACTCAAATGCAACGGAAATTGTTGGGGAGGAGCCACAGTAAACCAAAAATTCGAACCAGAAACGGGAAACGAGAAACGAGCAGCTGAATTTGTCATTTTCAGTTTTGTCGGTTGTCGGGTTTTTTGGCGTCGTTTTTGTTTATGCCTCTGCCTGGCAAAAATTGCAGCCGACAGTTTGTCTGACAAAATGCCTGCCCTGCCCCACCCCAATCCCGTTGCTTATCCTAGGAGCCATCCTACCTCATGCCACCGCACAATTCCTACGAATTCAACACATCTGTTTGCATACGTGCCCAATGTGCAATTGCCTGGGCGCTTCCAATCATTGGCCGTTTTTGCCGCCTTCCCTGTTTGTCAGCCTGGTTTGTTGAGTGTGCAACATGTAACTGACACAATCGAAATGGAAAACGACATGCAACACGACACATACTTGGGCAACAACAAGAAATAACTTGAGCTTGCAGCAAACATTTTCTTACCTTCCAACCACACGGAAATTGAAGTGTAAAATCACTGAAAATCTATCCAAGAGTCGACTCTTCCCCTCCCCTTCCCCTTCGCCCTCCCCTTCCCCTTCGCTCTCCACCAACTTCACCCTCATAGCCAGATTTCCGTCAGAGTTTTGACTCCTTGATCGTCACACAGGCGTCAGATTATGCCAACCCAAGCCCCTAAAGTGAAAAAGAACTTCTTACCCAAAGGCAGATAGCAAAATTTGAGTTGAAAATAAGGAAGACTTCATCTCGACTGCAACTGCAACTGCAACGTGTGGCAAATCCAGTGTAGCTCTTACCCTCTGTTTATTTAGCAGCGCGAAATCGCGACGAGTTAGATAAATCCAACTGCAAAGTAGCAAGAGTGTTCTAGGTATGTTTGTGTATGGTTGACTGTAAGATACCCTGCGTATAAACCCAAGATACCTAAAAATACAGAAGAAATGTTGATGTCATAAAATACCTTTTTACATAAATTCTGTTCTTATTACCTGATATTAACTTATATTCAGATTATTTGGGGAGAATAAAATATTGATGTGGAAATCAAGGCTCAAGTTTTTGGGCTACGCGAAGCGGATCTAAGCAAAAGGCAGCCATAGCTTAGATATAAAATCTCAATCTTTTGTTACTGAAATTAAAAAAAAGTTGTAGACAAAAAGATCTTAAATTTACCTTCTGTACTTTCTTTTTGCAGTTTGTATAGATAATTCTATAGACAATATGGGTGTACTATAGAGTATAAAGTTGGTACTCGTAGTTTATATCATGCACTTCCAGCAACTGCTCACGTCTATCCAAGGAAACATCCTTCTACTATCCTTCATTGTTGATGTAGTTGTTAGTGACTGTGACTAGAGCTTGTCGTTGCCATTGCCGTTGCGGTTACGGTACATTGCCTATGTGCCTCGTGGTGCAACGTGAGATAAATTCTTGCATTTGTGCCTATAAAATTTGCAAGCATTCGTTGTGTCAATTGCGAGAGTCTGGCTTTCAGTCTATCTGCCTGTTCGAGTATTTCTGTCTAGTTGCGATATATTTATTTACAGCATTAAATTGAGTTGGCATTCGTCGTTTCGCGTTTTGGCAAAAACTTAAAGCTTACGGAAAAGCAAAGTCATCAAGTTTGCGAGTCTGCCAGCCGCACGGTACACGGGACGTATGTGTAATTTGCTTGAAGCTGCAGTAAAAATCCCGCTGCAGATGCTCCGTAGCACGAAATTAATTACGAAAACATATAGAGGCACAAACAGAAGAACAACAAGAAGAAGGAAAAGCGCCAAAATAATAATATGTAATAAGTAAGAAAAATAAACTTTACACACAGCCAGCGAGAAAGAGGCAGAAATAACACACATAAAGAAGCATATGCTAAGGAAAAGGCATAAAAATAAAGCAAAGAAGAAAGAAGTAACTTTTGCGATACGAGCATTATCTGCATGTGTTTATATTGTTGTTATTGCTGTTGTTATTGTTGTTGTTTTTGCTGTTGCTGCTGATTTCGGCAAGCCATACAAGACTGAACTAAGTCTAATAGGGAGAGCTATTGCTGGTCATATGAATGTGACTGATTGTCACCATTCAATTACACTATGTATGTATACTCTATTCAACATACAAAATTGCAAAATTGTAATCAAAAGTGATAACACTTATTAAATTAAAAACTCTTTGACTGAATTTATTAAAAGTGTGTCCATAATGACAGAATAAACTGATCTAACCAATGCTTTTATTTTGAACTTGGTCAATTTCAAACTGAAATTCGATTCTCAAAATTTGATTCTGGAAAATTTCCGCTCATTAAGTATAATATGCATTTCAAGCTATGCATACCTCGTATGTTTTCCATCTCTTTAAGACCTCCTCTTCGAAAGTTATTGTATATTTTACAATTACGAAGACACAGGTAAGGTTATATGCAGACCTGAAATTTCAGAGTGAAGCTCGCTTTGGGATAGTTTAAAAGAATATTTAAAATAATAATTAATAAACAAGGCATACTTTAAAATTTATTGCTACATCTTTAGGCAGTCACTGAGGGCACTCAGCAAGTAACTTTGATCACCCATCATGATACCTGATCACTACTTTTCCGTTCAGCAGGACATTCTAGCAACCAAAATTACTAATTTTGGTATCGGTATCACAAAACTATGCATCGTACAAATAAAGTGATACGTGATATTGATTGTTTTTTACCAACGATGAAAACAGTAAGGCTGATTAAATAAAAAGACATCATTTAATTCAGCAGGTACTGATTACTGATCCTTCACAAGTAAAAGCAGCGATTACCGATTGAATAACATGCTGAGTGCCTACACTGTAAGCGTAATAATTTGGTGCTTATTCAAACTTAACATCGGTTTAGATATTGAATTTTAAATATGTGGATCATATTTATGTGGTTTACTTATGCATTTATTTTATATTTAATTATAAAGGCCTCACATTGCTTCACATTGGATATAACCTATCGAAAAACTATCGACGATACTATCGATCAATCGATAGTGGACCTGGTTTTTTCCACTATCGATATATCGATGGCAAAAACTTCCACCATCGATAGTATTTAAGCCTAGTCGTTTGGAATGATTTGTGACTAATTTTAATTTTAAAATTTGTAAGTTTTTGTGTTATGTGCTATATTTTTTCCAAAAACTGGATCAAAGCCGAACTGAATTAATTTAATTACATGAATTGATCTCTAATTTGAATTTTTGAATTTATATATTTTTACGTTAATGATGCATAATATTGTATACATGAATTAGGAGGTCCTTTTGGTAGAAAATATTTTTCAACGATACTATCGATAGTATCGATGTTACTCTCTCAAAATATCGAAAATATCGAATGGCGCCAATATCGATAGTTTGCCAGCTCTAACCTACACAATAGACAAATGCATGATTACACTCGATTCATCACTAAACAAAAAGATGATATTAAAGAAGTACAAAATTGTATATCAATCATATGTAATCATCGATTTATCGATGTCATCAATACTTAATAATAATTTTAGCATTAATAAAAAAAGGAAAATTTTAAATATGACCAAATACTCATCATCAAATGTTGTTTTATATTTTGATGAATTGCATTTTAAAACATGCCTAAGAGCATTAAAAATTCAACTGTGCAAACACATTGATATCGAGGAAGATGTTGATGTAAATGTAGGCTTAGATGTAGGTATGTACGTATACCATTTTGCTAAATTGCTGTTGTTTGTCTTTTACATTTTATTTGGATCGTCTTTGGGTCTTTGGTTTTGACTGTGTGCTCAAAATATGAAAGGCAGCAATTAGTGTTAAATAAAGAAGTCATAAAGTGTAAATAAAATTTCTCAAGCACAAATGAAAAGCAAGCAACAACACGAGTGCACTCTGGGTTGGTCGGCTGGTTCGGATTTAAGCTGAAGCTCTCGGTATGAAATGCTGGTCATTATTTATAGCCAACATCGTTTGACATTTAAAGTGAAATGCCGGGCGACAGCTGGCAATCATTTTAAGGCATTTACCAAACAATTAATTCTTGCATAAATATTGTAAATAAATTGCAGACATTGTAACATACGATGACGAGTATATTTTTGCCTTCAATACTCCTGCCACAATTATTGTTTTCATTTTGATTTATTCTCGTTTGTTGGCTCAATTTGTCAATTAATCAGCATAGCTGTCCAATGGAAATAGTTTCGATAAAATTAATGCTTCAATTGAAATACATGCACACAGTTTGTTTACACGAATTATTGACGTAAAAGTCTTATTAACATTCTATTTACATTCTCTTAGTTAATTGCTTAATTGAAACATAATAGTCTCGAAACTTGTTTTGATTTTTCATGTCGATTGTCTTGAGACAATCATTTTATTTGGGTAGCTCTTTCGCCCTTAGCTATTAAATTAATCTAAATGTCATCTGTTTATCTTACCTAATGTGATTAAATAAACTTATTTAAATAATATATTATAAATAGTGTTGAGAATATGAATATAGAACAACGTATATGTAACAGCATACATGCCTGTATGTAAATACCAGAGACGAACTCTGTTAGAATCTAAGATGATGCTATGTTAATGTTAAGCTAATTTAGTCACAATTCACACTTTGCACAAACCACACGAAGTGGACAATTTATTCAACAATAAATCGTATAGGTTATGGGCCCAGACACTGCTGGTCTGCGCAAGTGACTCCGTTTGCAAATAAAGATTTGATTGATCGTGAAAATGATTTCGTCGATGCATTCTATCGAGAAGCTCGATGATGACAACTATGGTGCCTGGTCCGTGCATATGAAGAGCGTGTTAATACATGCTGATCTGTGGTCTGTCGTTTGCGGGCGTGTCGTAAAGAGAGAGAACGATAGCGCACAGGCAAAGGCAGATTTCGACGCAAAAGACGAGAAGGCTCTGGCGAGCATTATGCTGTGCATAAAGGCTACGCAAATCAACAATGTGAAGCATTGTAGAACATCAGCGAATGTTTGGAATTTGTTGCGAGAGATCCATGTACCAAGAGGACCGGCACGGCGTGTAACATTGCTAAAGCAATTATTGGCCACTAAGATGAAAGAAGGAGATAGCATGGTTGGGCATCTTGGGAACTTCTTTGACGTGGTGGAAAAGCTATATGAGATCGAGATCACACTGCCTGATGAGTTTTTGTCCATATTGCTCTTGTCGACGTTGACAAGTTCATACGAGAATTTCGTAGTGGCAATAGAAACGCGCGATACTTTACCAACGCTCAGCTCGCTAAAAGTAAAGCTTCTAGAAGAAGGGGATCGGCGCAAAGCAGAAAATTGCCAGGAAGAAGGAGAACAGAAAATGTTCGGAATGCGTGCACAAAAGAAAGGCAAAAATCAGTGTGCACAAAAGCAATTAGACAAGAATGAGCGAGACAATAAGCGCAGCGGCGACAAAAAGGCGGGCTGCTGGAATTGCGGCCGTCGCGGCCATATTGCTGTAAATTGCAAGTCGAAAGAGCGCAAAGAAAAGAGCGAGAGTGATGCTGAAGAGGCAAAGAGAGGATTTTCAGTTGTGTATGCTAATATGAAAAGAGAGACGCTCTCTGAACATGCATGGTGCTTAGACAGTGGCGCTACAGCGCACTTATGCAAAGAGAAGGCTCAGTTTATCAAGTTTACAGAATGTAAAGAGCGCATTATTCTGGCAGGTGACAATCACATCGAAGCGTGCGGTCGGGGAACTGTTCGTTTGTACCCAAAAAGTGGAGCAGTGGATCTGCTGGATGTATTGTACGTAAAAGGCCTGCAATGCAACTTTATATCAGTTGTCAAAGCGAGTAATAATGGATTTACAGTCGAGTTTAATGCAGAAAATGCGTATGTAAAAGATAAAAACGGCCAAGTGGTGTTAGCTGCGAAGAAGCAACAGGATTTGTTCATGCTGGAAACAAATATGGAAAAGTGCTACGCAGCCAGAGCAAACGGCTCAGAATTGATGAAATGGCATCGCCGGTTTGGACACCTAAATTTTGACAGTCTACAGAAAATGATGAAGATCAACATGGTGCATGGATTGAAGGCTGGTCAATGTGGAATTGAAGATCGTTCTTGTGTAACGTGTGCAAAATGCAAAATATGTGTAAAACAGTTTCCAAAGGCTTCACAAAATCGTGCCAAAGATGTGCTAGGGTTGATACACACAGATATATGTGGCCCCATGAGCAAGCCATCACATGGTGGAGCGAGATATTTTGCAACGTTTATAGATGACAAAACGCGATTTGTGTACGTTTGTTTTCTAAAGACAAGAGACGAAATTTTTGCGAAATTTAAGGAATTCAAGGCGTATGCAGAAAAGCAAACCGGCAGAAACATTAAAGCCATCAGGAGCGACAACGGGAGAGAATATGTCAGCGAGGTGTTCGAGAACTACCTGAAGAGCAGCGGAATTAAGAGGCAGCTGACAGTCCCGCACACGCCGCAGCAGAACGGCGTGGCAGAGCGTGCCAACAGGACCCTGGTGGAGATGGCCCGCAGCATGCTGGTGCATGCAGGCACTGATGAAGCATTTTGGGCAGAGGCTGTAAAGGCAGCTTCATATTTGCGAAACCGAGCAGAGACGTCGACATTGGACAATGTCACACCCCAAGAAGCCTGGTCTGGAAAGAAGCCGTGTGTTTCGCATCTTAAAGTGTTTGGCTCGAAGGCAATTGTGCTAGACAAGACGCACAAGAGAAAGTTCCAGCCCAAGGGAGAAGAGCACATCATGGTCGGCTACTCCGAAACTGCAAAGGCTTATCGTTTATACAATCCACGTAAACGTAAGGTAATAGAGGCTCGAGATGTAATATTTTTCGAATCTATTATGGCAGAAGATGATGTGGTGCAGTCCCAGGATCAGTCACGTGATGCAGAGATCATGATGGTCATGCCTTCAGACGAGCCGGATGATGAGTCATCGGCAGTACTCCAAGACGTGCCAGCATCGGCTACTGGCAGTTCAAGGCCTGAAGAAGACCTGGAGAGCGAAAGCATTGCAGACGAGCAGTGCATTGAAGAAGGAGCGGCTGAGGAGCAAGTGCGTCGTGGTCCAGGGAGGCCAAAGAAGGTGCATACCGGGCGACGCGGTCGTCCACGCAAGACGTATAACACCTTGAATGCAATGACGAGAGATGACATCGATGTTCCTGAAAGTTACAGCGAGGCGCTGGACACGAGCCATGCAGAAGATTGGAAGTCTTCAATGCAGAAGGAGATTGATAGTCTGCGAGCCAATGACACCTGGTCGTTGGTTGAATTACCGAAGGGCGAAATGGCTATTGGATGCAAATGGGTTTACGCTGTGAAGCGCGACAAGTTTGGCAATGTCGAGCGCTACAAATCACGACTGGTGGCGAAGGGCTGCAGCCAGCGCTATGGAGTTAATTATTTTGAAACTTTCTCCCCTGTAGCTAGGTACTCGTCGATCAGGTTGGTGATGGCCATGGCAGTGGAACATGGCATGTACATGCACCAGATGGATGTCTCGGCAGCATATCTAAACAGCGAGCTCAATGAAGATGTCTACATGCGTCAGCCTGAAGGGTTCGTCGATGGAAGCCATCCCAAGCGTGTGTTGAAGTTGCGCAAATCATTGTACGGGCTCAAGCAGAGTGGCCGTGAGTGGAATGAGAAGCTGAACAGCGTCCTACTGGAGATTGGTTTCATTCCATGCGCAAGTGAACCTTGTGTGTACACACTTCGAGATGAGAAGCAGTTCAACATAATCGTGGTGTATGTTGATGACCTCATAATAGCGAGCAAAAACAAAGATGACCTGGACAGGATCAAGAGACTGATATGTGATCAGTTTGAAGTCGTTGATGGTGGCAACCTGAAGCATTTCCTGGGAATGGAGATCGACCGAAAAGGTGAGACTGGTGGCATTACAGTGGGCCACAAACAGTACATTCAGGATCTGTTGCACCAGTACGGCATGGAGAGCTGCAAGCCAAATGCTATACCGCTAGAAGCAGGCTTTCAAGTTAAGTGCGAAGCTGATGGATGCCCAAAGGTGGATCAAGTCAAGTATCAGTCGCTAATTGGCTCATTGATGTACTTGGCTATTACAACGCGTCCCGATATCCTGCACTCCGTGTCTAAACTCGCGCAGAGAAACTCGGATCCACATCAGGAGCATGAGGCAGGTGCCAAGCGTGTGCTACGCTATTTGAAGGGCACTGCAGACTTGAGCATGCACTACGAGCGAACCGGCAAGCAAATCTATTGCTATGTGGATGCGGATTGGGCAGGTGACAGCAGTGACCGCAAATCCTTTAGTGGATGGGCTTTCTTTGCAGCAGGCGCTGCGTTCACGTGGGAATCGAAGAAGCAAAGCGTCATCGCACTAAGTTCCACAGAAGCGGAGTATGTGGCGCTGTCATCGGCAGCTAAGGAGGCTGCGTATATCAAGAAGCTGGTTGCAGAGATGGGCTTTGGCAAGACGACAGCGATAATGATGTACAGCGACAATCAAAGCGCACAGTGCCTTGCGAAGAATTCCACATTTCATGCCCGCAGCAAGCATATCGACATCAAATATCATCACGTACGAGAAATGTACAAGAATAATGAAATTGAAATTAGTTATGTTCCCACTGAAAATATGATATCTGATGTATTAACCAAGAATCTAGTTAGAGTTAAGCATGAAAAATGTATTGGAATGTTAGGCTTAAATTAACTTGTAATGATCTTGAGTTACATAGTACGTTGAGAAGGAGTGTTGAGAATATGAATATAGAACAACGTATATGTAACAGCATACATGCCTGTATGTAAATACCAGAGACGAACTCTGTTAGAATCTAAGATGATGCTATGTTAATGTTAAGCTACTTTAGTCACAATTCACACTTTGCACAAACCACACGAAGTGGACATTTATTCAACAATAAATCGTATAAATAGAATATAAATATATTATAAATATAATAGAATATTTAATATATTTTCAATAACCAATAATATTTTCAGAAGCCACGAATAAATTTTTCTGTTATATTTGGGATTTTAAATGTTCGCATTAATTAAAACGATTTACGATTTTTATTGCCTTTAAATATGTTTAATCAATTATTAATTGACTACAATTTTATTATCTCTGTTCAACTTCAGTCGCACAAATATGTCAATAAAGTTATTTTTTTAAAGCAAATCGTGAAAAACATAAATATAATATTTTATAATATTTATTTTAAATTTCACAAATGTTTTTTGAATACTGAAAGTCGATACGTATGAAACTTAATATATTATTAAACATATTTTAGTGAATTAAACTATAATATTAAATAAACATTTTACTGAATACAGTTGCATCTATGTATATTAAGGACCGAAAATATCATATGGCATACTCATAAGACTAGATAAGCTGATAAGTCATTTTCCTCAAAAGGAAAATTAATATTTTTTAGCGGATATTAATTCACTTTTGAACATAGTCATCTCTTAGTGAAATTTATCTGGCGGTCCTCCAACTTCTTTATATTTTCCAGATAAAAGGATAAGTCAAAACCCTTAAAAAGAGAGCAAAAAATGTTGCTACCCTTTTATGTCAGTGTCTGATGAAAGAAATATGATTATTAAGTTGTTCACTATATAAGTTAAGCCATACAACCTAAGTTCGAGTTGCACTATCTAACAAAATTATAATTTGATTCAGAAAGTTGTATTCCTCAATTATTTTATATGGCAATGAATGTGTTCGAATTAGAGATTCTCTGTAGGATAAAAGAGCTTAACAACTAAACTATGTTGTAGAAAGTCATATGCTGACCATCAGTTATGTTTAAATGAGTTCAGGGTGTAACAGAATTGATTATCTGACTAAAATAAGCATTCCTACAACCCTTAACTGTGATTTAATAAACAAGTTTAAACGAATTTAATCAAATTTGGGCAAACATTGCGTTCTAATAAATAGGCGCAGCGCATGCTAGGAATGAAATGAATTTACGACCCATGAACAAATAAAATACGACTGTGAATGAATTTGAACTTATTTAACTAACTGCTAGAAATGAAGGAGGCCGAATCGCATGCATAGTCATCATTGGTCGGTGCTAGGCACTAGAGTCGGCACTGAGAGTCCCTAGACGGTAACGGAGGATGACAAGGACAAGCACCAGGACGAGGACGAGGACGAAGACGAGGATGAGGGGACAGAAGCGAGGACAAGAACGATGAGAACAATTTCTAGTGGGAATCACGTAACGAAGTGCATTGTTAAAATATAATAAAATCGCAATTTTGCGTTCATGTTGCAATGTGGCGTCATATCCTTTTTCCTTTAATTTTTCACGAATTTGCCGTTTCGTAGTTCCGAAACCCAAAACCAGACAGACAAAGGGAGTGCAAGAGAGAGAGAGAGAGAGAAATAGAGGGAGAGGGAGAGATAGTCATACTCCACCCACTGTACACTGCACTTTCACAATCCCTTTACCTTGTGCTCCCTCCTGCAGTTTTTAATGGGTCTCTGTCTCCGTCTCCGGCTTGAGGGTTTGTGGGGTTCTATGCACACTCCATAGATTTTAATGCAATTTTCTAGGGATTTTATATGTTTTTATTTCGCTGTTGTCATTGTCGCAGCTGCCAATGCCTTTGTTCTTGCCTAGGTCCGATTCCAAACGACCACTGGCCGCTTCGCTGAGTTTGTTGTTGGGCTCGGTCGGTTCAGTCGGTTCGGTTCGGATCGGTCTTGACATGGTTTGGGGCTTAGTTGTGTTTGGGTTCGGTTTGCTTACTTGTTTGGACGACGTATCCGCTTGCAAGTTTCTCAAGCGCGCCATATTTCTGCACTCAATTGTCCTTCAGCACATTTTGCGGTTTGCTACCTTACTCCTTTCCATTCGGTTTCTGTTTGTGTTTGCTCTGTATCTCTTTCCATTTCCATTCTTCTTCTAGCAATGTTGTAAAATATAATGCCTTTGTTTGCTCGCGCAATAAAAAATGATTACTTTAATTTCCGTGCACATAAAAAGAACGTCTAACATGAGAAATTGCTGTCATTGTGGCACTTTCTTTCAATTCTGTTGTTGACTTTTCAGTTTTCGACCATTGAATAGAGACAGATAGTTAGTGAGATCTGCTTAAGAGTTGCATTAATACAATTTTTTATAAAGTATTAAACTAGAAACTATCTCGGATAATTAAATACATAATATCCTACCAATATTAATGCTCAATCAACAAAATATATTCAAATTAAAGTAATTATATCACATTTATTCTAACGGATATTTATATAGAAGATCAATTAAGATAAGGAATTTGGAACAACGCAATATTTCTTCTATGAAAATTGCATCAGGATCGTATTTTAACAAATTGTTTCCAATTTGTATTTTATTGATAAAAAAAAATATTATTTTCAATTTTTACTTAAAGGTTTTGAAACTGATTCTAAAATGTTTTATCCGGTAATTATTAAATTCAAGTTGATAAATTATTTTTAAAAATTGTCCATTTTTAACCAAAACTATACAAAAGAATTTAAAATAATTAAATATTATAAATTATGAATTTAAGTTTAACGCTTATTAAGATAATTAAGACTAAATAAAAATCGTTTGCGCAATCCATGTGACTATCATATTTCCTTAATTTTGCTAATTTTTCTTACGACCGCTGATTTAAAGTGAAACCTCCATTATCGTCCAAAATGCAGTATTTTCGAAATTATTTCATTTTAAGCAGTATAAACGGGAGGAGTGCTAAGTCAGCTGTACTGTATCGATCAGGCTGTGTGCCGGCGAGACGATATAAACGCGTCATCCGTTTACACAGTAAAAGTGTTTCTTATATCTTGAAAAATTCCTGTATACTTACTTATTAAATATGTATTAAGCTCTGATACAAACATAAAAACCAAATCGCTAAAATGACGTGTTTTTCGACCGTGTAAAGGAGGTTCCCCCCTTAAGTCATTGCGAGTTCCAATTCATTCTAGGGTAGTTTTAAAGTTGTCACTGAGTCAACTACTATATAGTCGAACAAACCTATACCTTCATCGCTTTTCAGTCAATGAGAACAAGCTTTCGAATCTTTTCTTACGGGTTTAATTTATAAGATTTCCCTGTCCTCCTCAATATACGAGTGCTTTCTGGAATTATTCTCGCAATATTTTTGCTTTCGTTCACAGAGTTGGTCCTCGCTACGCTCCAGTCAGATATACTTATATATTTTGGTATGTTTTGTGTCCAACCGCATGGGCCGAAAAGGCAAAGCTGAATGGTTTTCTTAGGCGGGTCGAGTGGGTGAGCGGGTTAGAGGTTGAAAGAGAGTGAGGGGATGGGCACTGCTAAGCGAAAAGTTTATGGACGAAATTGTTTTCACCTGCTGTCCCAAATTTATAGCACCTCTCGCCTGGCATGGCATGGCCTTTATTTTTATTTTTATTTGTATAATCCTTTCGCTTATGTCACGCCCACCAACTTTTGCACATGACAGAAACCAGCAAACAGCATTGGAGCCGCCAGTTGGATTAGCTGAAAGACAAAAAGCATCCCAACGTTTTCCAACTTCTCAACTTGGCCAGAATGCAAAATTGGGCCAGGCACAGTGGGCGAACCGAGTGGACGTCCCATTTTATAGCTGTATCTTTTACTTTGTAGGAGCATAATGTTTGCTGTGCCCATTTTTATGAGTTGGCCAACGGACAGGCCATAATGGTTGAAACACTTGTTGTGCCCGCAAGGTATCCCCCTCTTTTGAGGGCAGTGGGGGCTTTATTTCTGATGAGTCGGCGGCAAAACATTTTTGAATGGTCTCATTAAACGACCAAAAATTATATTAAATTTGCCAAAAACTCAGCTGCATAAAAAAGTTGTAAATATTTTTATGCCTGCATTAATATGCAACGTCAACCACTGTGCAGGGTGGGTCGATGGATCGGTGGTGGTGGTGGTATTGTTGGTGGTGGTGTTGATACTACTGCTGCTGGTGAGGATTGCCGCTGTCGCTGCTAATACCACCGCTAATAAAATCTTACTGCCGCAGCATCCCAGGGCCATGAAGCACAGCTGTGTGCAGTCATTTTTACTGCTGCAGTAGGAAATACGAGTACTCGCAGCATTGCCAAAGGCAAAAGACGTTGCAAAGGACGCAACGCGTTGGCCAAAAGGCCAAAAGGGAATTGCCAGTTGCCAGAGTCTGTCTTGGCTCTTTCCCTGTCTGTCTGTTCTCGGGTGTATGGGTGTGAACTAGTTCAGAGATTGCATTGAAAGGAACTGGAAGTGCTTGCTGGCTATATTAAGTTTATTGTTGGATTTATTGATAATCGTTATTAGTTTTGGATTTCATCTTTTCCCTTCTATTCTTCTCTTCAAATTTAAATACATAACTATTTTGATTCCGAACCGAAGAGGGTCCGATTCAATCTCGAGTTCTTGAAGTTGATAACTTTAGTGGTTCGGTAAATGATCTGGAAACTCTGAAAAAAAAAACAAAATTCAGACAACTTATGAATTGATTGAACTCTAAGATATAGAGTGGAAGTTCAAATAAATCATACTTATGAGTAAGCTGGATTTATCTATCTATCTAAAACTATCTAAATATTAATGAATTCACATCAACAGTTTAAAATTCTAAGCCAATTAAGTATGCACAGTATGGGGTTTCTATGTACAATTCTTTAAGGAACTTTGAACTGAAAGATGCTGAGTCCAACGTAGAACTTTGATAAAGTTTACAAGAATTAATGGTATACGCATTAAGGTGAAAATATTTTCTCCGAGGTGTGCGTTTCATATGTGTACAAAAATAAGATATGATTTAAAAAATCAGATGATATCAAAAATTCAAAAAATATCTCGTTTAAATGATTACAAAAAAATTTAAAATTAATAATCAAATTTTTAACAAAAATCATAGCATTAAAAAGAAATAAATAATATACAAATCAATGCATACACAAAAAATTCTAAAAGAAAATGTATTCTTAAGAATTTTTGAAGCTCTCGAAATTTATGATATTTGCATTTGATATTTTTTTTTTTTTTAGGTAATACTTAATTAAATGACAAACTTTTTATAATTTGTAGATTTAAATAACATTTGTAATACAATTTTTCCTATCTTTTGGATACCCCGTTCTTAAAAAGTATATCTGAGATTTTTCTAAACATCCGCACAATGTTGTTTATGCCTAATTTTATTTTAATTTAACTCACATTTTTTTTAACCCTTTATATAAATTTAACTTCAATTTGAATAAATGATACATGAAGTGAGGCTCCAGTCTCGTATTCTTAACTTTTCGATTCATAAAATTATTATTTAGATCTGCTATAGACTAATTAAAGAGGATCTAGTTGTATTTTCATTAAGATATAGATAGCATTTGAGTCTTCACCTTATACAGAATGCGAGTTAGCTTCGGGCGAAGACTTTGTCGATTATGACCATCTGGATAATAACATTTTGAGCACACCCTCGACATGTTCATCTCCATGTCCATGTCCAGGTTCATGTCGTTGTCCTTGTCGTTCTCTGTTGATCTACCGTTTCATTTAAATACAAATTAAAAGATGACAACGTTGCCTTTGTTGTTGCCTTTGGTGTTATAGCTGTTCCGCTTAACGTTTACATCTAATGAAACTTTATGACGAGCACTTGCCCAAGGGGGCGCAGGTCATTGGGCGGGGCATCGACTTGAACCACACCTTTAAGTGGCTGCTCTCCTTTACTCTCCGCTCTGCTAACCTGTCCGCGGTTTTCACTAATTTGCCAGGCAATTTGCATAAAGGCCGCGTCGCAAACGTTGTTGGCCAACGTAATTTTTGCATATATTTCGAGAAGGAGCCAAGTAAAAAAAGGAATATAACGAAACCTTCGGGCATTTTCTGCTCACACAACTTGATTAAATTAGAGGTGAAGTCGGTAGTCCAAAATTGGGAGTTGAATGAGATTCGGCCTAATGACAGCCAGCTGCATTTTAGTGCCTGTCCAAAAGAGCTGACAGCTGTATGCCTTTGCATTTATAGTTTTGAGTAGTAATTCCGAGATTTATTTATGCATGAAATGCAAACAAAATCAGAATAATTACCAACAATGGCCAAGCTGGCCATAACTGACAGCCAAACAAAGCCAAAACAGCATGCAGATATACTCAGAGCAACAGAGAAAGAGAGCCGAATTGTGGAAGGGGGAAGGAGAGACAGCGACAGCCAAATGAAATAGTATGCAACTCCAGGCTTGTCAGCTCTTATGCAATCCAGTCTAAAATTTTGCGATTCTGGCAGATAACTGACAATTTGTATCTTCAACTAACATACGAGCTATAGTTTTTGCCAAAAAAGGAGGAGTCGACAAACATGTGGGCGGGGAAGGAAGCTGAAAGATGTTCTACAAAACACTCCGAAAGTCATCAAAAAATCAGTTGTCTGAATATCAAATTGAATCCCTCATACTCCACAGTTAAAACCATATAAGTAAATATTTATGAGTAAAAGTTTATTCATTACAACATTCATGAGTAACATTGAAATCATAAAATGTGTATCTATTTCAAAGTATGACTACTTATATCCATTGCAAAAGCATTATACGTGTCAATATCGGGCGAGCTTATAAAAACAACATCCAAGAGTGTTGACGCACAAGTAAATTCTGCAATAAGAAAGTACTTGCAGTCCGTGCTAGATTGAAGTATTTAGATGTAAGATGATTTTAGCTGTACATATTGTTGTATTACCTTCGATTTAAAATTTCGTGCCCACTCTGATGTAACAATAACAGAATATGGTGAGTAGGATTCTGTACAATCAAGTCTTCTCCCAATATTCGATTCGTAAATTTAAATAATTGAGAACTTTAATTGAATAAAACTAATATTTGGAGCAATATATTTCATATTGATTGAATAAAAATAAATACAAATTTTCAGCAAATTATCCATACATACATACATTTTGATAAATTGAATTAAAGAGACGATAGAATAAGCAATATTCAAATACCACCTTAGCAGCAATAATAATCAAGGCTGCACACGTCAGAAGATTTGGATAAAGTTGGACCTATTACATAAGGCACACAGAAGAAAATCAGTCTAATTTGTGAAAAGTTTGTTAAGCTGAAATAAAAATAGATTAGAGCAGTTACGAGCTCCAATCTATATTATAGAACGCTAAATTGAAGAATCTCATTCGCTTATGCGTTCGAAGTAAGTATGTGGCTTTGTGGCTAAATGGATTCGAGTTTAAGCCATAGTGGAACCCAGCTCGTTCCGTTTGGCCATTAAACACGTCAAAATAATCGCATGCTCTTTGGGACGAGTTTGTCATCAGCGTCAAACGTTGCCCCAGCTAACAATTAACAATTAAAACCCCAAAGCGCACAACTCAATTTTGTGTAACTTACACACACACATACACATATAGCACACACTCACACATGCACATATAGATACACAGATAGAGACAAGGGCTATTTCATATAGTACGTTATTTGTAGATAGTTTGGCGCCGATAGCAAACCGCAACAACAAGAATGACAAAAGAACAAGACAAGAACAACAACAGAAACAAGAACGAGGACGAGAGCGAGAGCGAGAATGACAACAAATTCGACAGCAACAACAATAATAGCCACTGTGAAAACTGCGAAGAGCCAAAAAGGATCCAAGCCAAGTTTTGTGGACTCGCTCAGCGCACTTACAACTAAAAACTTGTTACGTATTTAATTGCAATTAAAAAGTTGTTTGTAGTTGCGAATGTAGCGTTTGTTTTCTTGTTGCTGTTGTTGTTGTTATTATTGTTGTTATTATTATTGCAGTTGTTGTTCTTGTTCTTGTTGTTGTTGTTGGCTAAACACCACACCAGGGCAATGTCTATAAGACTGCTACCAAATTGTCTCTGCCATGAGAGCCACAAAGATGAAGTCATTACAAGCCGAACCCCCGAAACAAAGCGCAGAGCAGCTAAAGGGTTTCCTCTTAATGAGTTTGGGTGGAGGTTCAAGATTCAATTCCTGCCTCAATCCCCATCCCACCTAGCATCTATCGTTGTTGCGACTCAGATTTCGCCGATAGTACATATTAGAGTTTGGGGTGATTTTTGCTTAAATCCAACAGAGCTGAACTTTTACCAATAACAATTGGTTAGGAACGCAATCGTCCAAATACAACATAAACGGGTCAAAAACAAAATGGCTACACGGCATCATCTTTAAACTATTGGGATTATAATAATTACGGATTATTTAACCGATCTATTAATGGCTTTAAGATTCTTGTACTACAATATGTTATATTTATTGAAGTTGTATTCAAGTTGTATTCGGATAACAATTGAATTTAAAATTGAAATCTACGACGTTTCAGTCAATTTAAAAATTATTATTTTAATTGAATTTAATAAATTTTAATATTAGCTATTCCTCGAAATATTTTGACACTTGAAAGCAAACCAAGTTGGTTTCAGGAGAGCTTTGTTGAACATGTTTGCTAGTAAAGTATAGCACAAATAAAAAATAATATTTTTGTACGAATTAGAATTCAATCTTGATTTGAAATTGAAGCTATAAAAATTTTAACAGAAATCCCATTCGATTGGTATAATAACGTCATTAAACCATTGACTTAATTTTTTTAAAACGATTACAAATGTTAATAGAAGTTAAAAATAAAGAAAATTGAACAGATTTAAAGTTTCACTTTTGACCCTTCAGTTTTTGGTGTCACATTTTTTTGGTAAATATTCTTAGAACTGGTTTTTAATATATACAGAAACTTGTGCATGAATCGAATCTCTGCATGTTCTCTACTTTCCAGCTTATAAATGTTTTCCAATACAAAGTCAAGATATAATATTATGCAAAGCATTCTTATGCATGGATTTTAATGCACAGAAAATCTAAAGATAAGAGATTCCTAAACGAGTTTACAATAAAATCATGAAATTCCCATTGTATAGGTGTTGACGGTGTAATATTACGCTTACACATAAATTCTCTCTAACCGGGTATTATTACGGGTTCGGAAATGTTCAATGCTTACAATGAAATAAAAGAACTGTTTAATTCTTTACTGAGTTTAATGAGTTTTAAAAGATACAACATCGAAAGCTATTACCAACCCCCATATCCTCCAAAATTTTCAGGTAGTTGTTGTTGTGGTTCATATGGGCCATCAAAAAACCCTCCTTGTTGTTGTGACTGATCAAAACCGCCTCCAAAGAATTCGTGCTGTTGCTGGTCAAATCCTTGTCCTTCCAATCCTTGTTGTGGACCCATTTGCTCAAACCCACTTCCGAATCCTTCCTGATATGGCTGTTCAAAGCCCCCGTATCCTCCCTGTTGTGGTGGCCCGAAAACATTGCCGACGTTTCCACCAAAGTATCCCTGCTGTGGTCCTCCAAATCCTCCCCAGCCCCACTGTGCCGAAGCCAAGGTGATCGTGGAAATCACAGCAAAAATGATCAGCTGGAAAAAATTTAAATTAAGATCAGGCTATAATTTATAAACCATTCATCCAACTAGTAAAAGTCGTACAAAATTGCACTCTATTTGCCCTATAATTTATTATATGATTTTTAAGAATTATACTTTGACTGATATCGAAAATGTTACATTGCATTATGAATGAAAAAATGTCTGTATAATTTCCACTTCTATTAAATCTTAAAACAAATAATATTTTTTAAAATTTGGAAACTTTCAACTTTCCGTCTAACTATTAATTACAGCACTTTTTTTTTGTATTATATTTTAAATAATTGTTTAGCCAATATATTTAGCATTCAATGATTGTCGTACAGATAAAATAAAAAATTTATTGCAGATTGTGATTTTTAAGAGAATAATAAAAGATGTAACACTTTTAATATCAATTAAATTAGCAGCACAATTGCAGCTAGGTATAACATTTGCAGCACTTTATCCAACTATGGAGACAGTTTACTTACATGAAACTTCATATTACTTTTAAGACAATGTCCGATACTTCTGACTCGACACTTCAGTGACTACTATTTTGATCGAAGTTAGGTCAACTTCCATTTATACGAACATTTCGTAGGTAGCTGTTTCACTCCAGTTGTAAGAAACAGGTTAGAATAAAGTCTACTCCCTACCTGCTGCTCTTCATTACCATTTTTAAACAAACCTGGTTTAAGAGCAGTTTTTCCATCGACGGTCGAAATGAAAAGAATGGACAGGGAAAACAGATAGATATTAACAAATAACGTAATTTTCTTAACCAATGTTAACTTGTTTGTATCTGCATGTTTTCAATACACAAAATTGGTATACAGAATAATTAAATTTTTACTTGAAGAATCTTTATAGGTAAAATTTACTTAAAGCCCTCGCAGTGGGTCTTTATATTTATCTTCACTCAAGTCCGTTAAAAAATGTAATGTAAATCAATTTATTTTCGATTTTCTATAATAAGTTTAAGAAGCTTACGTTTATTTAATGAATTAAATAAAGATTGTATTTGAAGTATTTTGTCCAACCTTATTCGATGTCTCTTGTACTGAAATTGCAATTGCTGTTTTCTCTCTAGATTTGTTTAATTTAGTTTTAGAGCCAGACTCTTTTACAAATTCAAAATTAATAATGAAACTTGTAAGTTTTTAAAGCTTCTGCAAAGTTCATTGCAATAAATTGAAATATCACATTACTTTCTGAAAAAAAAAATCAATTGTCTCTGACAGAGTTACAAGAAATTCGAGTATTTTTGATAGTTTGACAAGAGCAAACCCAACTATACCACTCGAATCGTCGCTTTGTGGAGGAATTACCTGCAGTAAGTGGCAGCGGATAAAGTGTGAATCGCCAGCCCCTCGACATTCGCCCACCATTCAGTTGGCTCAGCTTATTCTTGCTGTCTTTGCAACTTGTTTCCCTCAACAAGTGCGAGTACTCGCACCGAGTGCAGTTGACTTTCCCCAACACGAAGGGCTCGCCACCCCCGCCGGCAATTGAGTTTAGTGGATACGTGTATGGATAGTGGAAGCTGCTGGGAAAGCCCGGACTCACTTGGGGATTGCAGCACCAATGGCGCGTGTAAGCGGTAAATGAATTTATTTGGCTCATTTACTTGCAGTTAATTTATTTTCTTTTATTTATTGAGTTTGTTAAGCAACCCACGCAGCAGTGAAGCAACAGCAACAGGAACTGCATGTATACTACAAAGTAAACATATTCATACATACGCGTACACACATACACGATACAATTTCTTCAGTATAAAATTCCACTTATATGAGCACGACAGACTACAAATGAGTGTTTATTTTAATCTATATTCTGTATATATAAAAGCAAAATGATAAATGAACTATGTAATTAATATTTTGTAGTCAATAAAGAAATTATATGAAGGTTATTTAGATTTGGAAATAGGCATAGAGCTGTAGAGGATGTTGAAGGCAAATTAACTATTTCATCTGTAAAACCGTATCCGAAACCGAATCATTTTCACAAAAAGTTTGGCCGCTTTTTCATAACATTTAAAATTTCGTTGAGATTTAAGCTGAGGACTATCACGGTAAAACGCATATCTAAATTATGGAAAAGCGAAAATCATTTTTTAAACTACTGTGCGAATTATCTTTTAGTTTGAAGGTCATTCTGAGGCGGTATATCAGCGATTTATTTTGTTCCTTCATTGCAAGACTGACAAAAATTAATAACTATAAGCTTGTTACTTAGACCTTTTTCCTGAAAGCTTCGAACTTACAAAATTTGTAAGCATACAAAATGGGTTAAGATCAATCTGTTTGCATATAGTTCCTTACTTAGTTTTACTTTTACCCATATTCTTTAACGAAATACTTTTTTAAAGTGCTTAACAATTATCAAGTATAGTATATTATTTGTAATCAAAATATGTTTTTTGTTTATAAATTAATTAATATTATTAGTTTATTGTGCTTTTTATTTAAGAATGAAGATATCATGGTTGATTTCATAAAAAACATCACTGAGTATAACCTTGCAACTAAAGACAACAAATAAACTAAGTGTCTTTAAGGACCATTTTTGTATACATATTTATTAGAGACACGTAAATTTGCACAAAATGTTAAAATTCTGCTCATTTAAGCTGTTCAATCTTTGATTATTTTTGACATGCTCACCGTAAAATGGAGTTTTCGCGTCCTTATACTTGCATCCCCAAAAATCAACAACACTGTACATAATCATAGAGAACGTGTCTGCAATTTTCCACAGCTTGAGTAAAATGTTTAATAGGCGGTTTTGTGGCTCCCCATTCAAATTGCACAGTTTTTTCAGAAGCTTCCCTCAGAAGGAACAGGAAGTTGTCCTGTCGCGTGCCATTGACTCTGACGTCTGGCTTCAACACTTTTCGGTGTTTTGATGGTTGGCCAACACGACACCTGGCCATGCATTCCAATTTGTTCAAATTTATTTCAATTACCGTCAATTTTCAATAATAATGCTCTAATTATATTCTATTAGTCTCCGTTGCCTAAAACATAATTATCTAAGGCACGCAGCACATTCTTGAACTCCTCAAATTGTAACCAAAACCAAGCAAATGGTAAATCTGCCAGATATAAAAGTACGTATATATATTTATTAAGTGTGCCTTAAATTTGAGACTGTTTAAACTGAATTCTTTACTATACCAATTACTTAAAAAATACAAAAATGGGTTGAAATGTTGAAATGTAAGTAACACATAGGAGGAAGTCTATATATTCTTGATAAGCATTAACGGCCGAGTCGATATACCCATGTCCGTCTGTCTGCCAGTGTAAGCTCCTACACAGTTAACAGATACAAACAAGCGGAACAGTCGTGTACACCCGACAGTAATATACCCTGGGTCTAGGCACGTAGGTGCTATTCGGCGCGCTGTGGATTTGACGCTGCTAGTTCAATTAAGATATCTCTAGAAAGAGCAACAATTTTTATACTATTCCTTAATTATCGGCCTATCGTTTAAATTGTAAAAGTCTATTAAAAGCAGAGCTCCCGAAATTTGCTCTATCTTTTTCATGGCTCCCAAAAATAGTGTTCGCTCACAAACTCTTTTAGAAGTGCTCGGACTGGGATCTAATATTTTGCTCTCGAACAAAAGAGCAAAAATAAAAAGAAAGCAAGTTATTTCGTATTTTTTTTTTTATCTCATGCTTAGCTAAAGTTATTTCGTATTTTTTTTTTTATCTCATGCTTAGCTAAACGAATCTCATAAAAGTAGTCTCTTTCTATTTACATTTATACGTGCGTGTGTGTAAAGCAGCTGAGCTTCACTCACATTTTGAAATTCGTATCGCTAAGTTCTTTCAAAAACTATAAATATGAGCAACCGCGACAATAACAAAAAAGTTCATGAAAATATACGTATGAATAAATTTTAAAGGACGCTTCTGTTTAATAGCCTTTCCTCACTACTACACTACATTTCAGCATTTTAGCATTTTTGGAGCAAATGCTACGTTTTTCCTATACATTTCATATGGGATCTAGTGAGGAATGTACATTTCTGAGGAATGTAACTACATTTTCAAAAAAAAATGCGATACTCATCGGAATTCAATCGATGTTTGAAATTTTTTTTTTATTTTTGAGAATGTACTATCACTAGATTTCTCAAATTTTGGTGCCAAATTTCAAACTGTAACAAACTGAACTTTATTTTAAATTAATGAAGAATGTAGTTATGATAAAATGCTGCAGTTAACAGCAAAAGAAATCAAAAAACCGACCCTTATGGCTACATGAGTCAACATTACACATTGGCGATCGCTCCCTTGTTCAATGAGAGATCGTGGAAATGGTGTTTTCACTTTGGGTTCCCTTTGCAATGGTTTTTCCGAATGGTTTTCCAATCGGGAAAAGTTAGATGATCTCCTGACCGTCAGATATTATGTCCTAAGCGGCGCCCACTCCAATTTTTTTTCCAAAAATTCTTTGAAGTATTGAAAATATATAGTTCAAGTTTCAACTCGATATCTCTCCTAGTTCAAAAGTTACAGATTTTTGCCACCAACATTGGCAAAACAAACCGAAAATGGGTACAAAATACGTACAAAATACATATAAAATGGTACCAAATTTATATGTATTTTGTACCCATTTTCGGTACGCTATTATTAGTAAAATTAAATTCAGGCTAATAAAAAAAAGTGCCCTTTCGCAATGTGCTCTCACTCAGTGCGTCTGCCTTACAAATTTCTTTGCAAGTGTTTTTTTCTTTCGAAGGGTTTGATCGCCTACTTTAAGATCAATATGGGCACAAATGAGCACATTCAAAGGAACAAATAGAATCGAGCACTCGATTTTGCTCTCGCTTTTTTAATTTTTGTGCTCATTTCAGTGCACAGACTACTTAGAAAAATTTGGTTGAGCAAATTACGGGAGCTCTAATTAAAAGTAAAAATAATTTAAAACAACTAGAAAAAGTTGGTTGATCTAGCCAGGAATCAAGCACACGACTCCTCGAGCACGGGCGCATATCTCAATCATTAGACCAACAAAGCGACTAAGTTATTCGTGGCAAATGCAGTTTACATACATTCAGTCAGACAATTAAAATAACCTGAAAATGTCAGGGGATTTCGAGCTCGGCTCTCATGCTTCGCTTGCCGACCACCTGTTACTGGCTCGATGGACATTCTAGCAGAGTAAATACAAAATGAATTAATTGACCATAATTTGATATGCTGTTGCACAGACATTTTGGGTGTTATAAAGCTGTTATTATCTTCACTATTTATGACTCAATCGTATTGAAAGTTGGTGATCAGCTTCTAGGCATGATTCCACACCTATCGGTATAACTTTTAACTTAAAATTTTACTTAGTGCCCAAATTAAAGGTGATGTCGGTTTTTTTTCAAATTACGCCCTTACCGTGGGCATGGCAAAGTTTTAACACAATATTGATATTGCCTGACATTAAAAGGAATCTTCATTACAAATTTTTTAAAAATTTACAAAAATTACTATTTTAACCACTTTTACCTCAAAAGTTTTTCTGAGATCATGCCATCATCAGCAAAGAGATTTATTTTTTAAAAATCAGTCAATCGTTTGCATCAAAAAATTGTTTGATTAAGACCGACAAAAAAAGCAGACTTATTCAAAAATTCTAAATTTTGAATGGGTACTTAATGGGTTGAAGAAAGTTTTGTATCATTCAAACGGAATTGACTTTCCTTTAATGCCAAAATTTAAATAAAAAGTAAATTCAAATTATGAGTAGGGCTTTCTTTAATTTTGTCAAAATATATATGCCGTGGACTGTAAATACGGATACCTATAAATACCCTTTAAAAATTAAAATAAAATAAAGACAAGGTAACAGGTTATCTTTGACACGCTGACTATGTGATACTCTTGCAGAGCCCTGTATTGAAATTTCGCCTTATCGATTAAACGGCAAAAATATATGAGATTATTTGAGAAATGTTAAGAAAAAAGACTTTCTCCCTAAATGTTGATTTTTAACACGCACTTGCTCAGACCCGTCGAATTTCGACAATGTACTGCCAGCAGCAAAAAGACAGATCTGTGTCCAGTTCCGTCAAGATAGCTTTAAACTTATATATGAGGTTACCTATAACAAGGCGACAGACGGAAATCTGATCAAGAATATATATAGCTGCGGGGTTTGTCACGCCTTTTTGAGTGCTTGACTCATTTTGCGACCAAAATAAGAATACTCTCAGCAAGGGTACGATACTGAAGCACATTAACGGAAATTCAGGTAGAAAATCCAGGTTCATTTCATTTTGAACTTTTCATGTGGCAACTTTTTGACTGCGACTTTTAGCTATGCACGCGTGTGAGGTCTGCTGGGGTTATTTAGGAGGCTAGCAATGCATTAGGTGGCTGGGTAGTTTATGCGAATACAGATGGCAGGGGTTAGGAACTTACAGCTACATAGACGGGTTAGGGTCTCTCATCCGGCTGCTGCTCTTATGAATTTCACATGCTTAAGCCGCAAACTTATGTGCGCGCACAGCTTGAAATCCACGCGCACGTAAACTAAACTCTCAACTAACCCAAAAAACTCACAATCCCTTACCTCCTTGGAACTTTGTTTTTCCTCTCCTCAATGCTCCATCCTCGAAGTCGTCGTCACAGCTGCATTCCGGCTCTGGCATGTTAGCAGGGCTTAGGACCGAGCACTCAGCACTCAGAGCTGAGGAAATGGGGTAACTCAGGAACTCGGTAGCTGAAAAGTCAAAGTATCTTGTGCCAAGTCAATGAGCAATTGACTGTCCGACTCCCCTGCCTTTCCCTGCCCTGCCCTGCCTGCGCCATTGCTTCTTTTCTTACCTTCATATTGCATCAAAGATGTGAGCGAAAAGTTTTTAGAGACTGCAAGCAGGAAAATTCTTTTCAAGTGCACTTCCGGCAGACACAAGTAAAATGAAATGCAATTTTGGATCTGATAAATGTGTGATGGGTTGAAGATTGCAGCATTGGTTGCCAAAGGTGTGTCCTAGGCTTATAATTTATATTTTTAAATACATAATACATCCAAAATGACGTACCATAGAAAATAAATAAAATATGGATAGTGTCTTGAGTCTACATCTCGATGTTCTCTTCAAGCTGCTCCTCCCCGTTACGCTCATGATATTGCTGTGAGTTAAAATTGGAGACCATGTTATTCGTGAGCTTCACAATACCCTCAAGTTCACGTAAAGCAGATTGTGAATCCTGCAGAAACTTCATCAAGCGGATGTTCTTCACGGATGGGGTCTCTGTGGCGACGTTTTCGAAATTCCTTTGGAAATTGGCAACGTATTCGAAGAGCACATCATGTTGCATGATAACATCGGTCATTTGTAAGGCCTGTGGATCAGTTTCGATGTTGCCCTCAACCCCGCTAATGCTCTGATAGCTGGCACACTTGATAAGGGAACTATTGCACTCCGAAGGTTGGCTGGAGTTGAAGTCAACAAATCCGTTCGGCTCATCCGGCAGCTCAGGCTCAGAGTCTTCTGTTTCCGATTCCGTCTCGTCTTTGAAGCCAGAGCTTTCTTGCATTTCGTCTTCCATTTCACAACTCTTTTCTTCTTCCGCAGCTGGCAGGCCATAGTCCCCATAATCATCGTCCTTTGCCACCAACTCCTTGACGCGATCCGCATAGCGAAGGGTATTTAACGTATTCTCCACGGAAGTCAAGCTCGGCGATATCATAGCTATCATGCAAGTCCTGTTCTGTTCTCCGCCTATGAACGAATCGCGCAGCACTTGAGTCAACTTGGATCCCCGGAATGGTAAATGAGTCGAGTGTCGGCTCAAAGCCCGAATACACTCCTTGAGTGCCAAAAGAGACTTGTTGATCTCGGCACCCTCGCGACGGGTCTGAAGATTAGCCGACTGAGTGTCGGCGCCACGTTCGTTGCCAGCCAAGTCCACAAAAGAGCACTTGCCGCTGGGCTCACAGGCGCCGGGCATAAAGAGGGACATCTGAAAAACGGCGTGGGAACGGGAAGACTTGATGTTCACCGAGGTCTGGCCGGAGGTGCGCTCCCGATTTCCCTGCTCAATGATGCCCAGCACCTCCTCGACGTGGCTCACAGGCACCTGGGTTAGGCCGCAAATACACACTTGCTGACGTCCGTCCTCCAGCACACGGAGCATCGGTTTGTCCGGAAGTAGTAAGTCGAAGACCTAAAAAGTGCATTATAATAGATTATGCAGTGGAAAAGCTACATGCGAGTGAGTATAAGACTATCATTCATCTTAAAATCATGGAGGATCACTTAGTTTTAGTTGCGTTTAAGAGCAAGCCAATTGGTTTATTGACGATATACTGAAGAGTAAATATAAAATTTGAGACAAACTTGATCTGCGAATGATTGATAAGGAACCTACCAGCCAAATTTAGTGTCTCTGGCTCTCATAGCAGAGACGCTCACTCGATTAACTCACCTTACTTCCATAGATCTCAAAGTAGCTGCAAGTGACACTAGCGCCCAAGTCACGATACTTGGGCTTCTGAAGCTCTGAGAAGACATCTCTGGCCGCAAGTGCGTAAATTCCGGTGGTACAGTCCTGCACCTTGCCACAGAACTCTCCTCCCATGGTGTGTGTCTTGCCACTGCCCGTCTGGCCATAGGCAAAGCAGGTGGCATTGCCCCCCTCAAACATGGTGCGGATCAAAGGTCGAGCGGTGTGCTCGTAGACCAGAGTATTGCTGCAAGCCTCGTCGAAAGTGTAGTCGAAGCGAAACTTATGATGCTCCAGGAACTTGGTTAGATCGACCTTGTTACGCAGCTCATGCACGATCAGTGAATCACGATTCGTCACCGAGATAACGTCCACGGCCTTGGACTGCAGCTCACGGCGACTCATCGGGCGTTTTCGGACGCAGACGGTGATCTGTTGGATGCGAGCACCGCGGGGACTCAGGC